>BMAU01019519.1:0-251852 GCA_019973935.1 Trichonephila clavipes | reverse complement strand
AGTGCATGTATCTTTCTTTAAGATGCAAACACTCGTTTTAGTGAAACATTCTATTGTGTATTCTTGTGTGTCGAAATGCTAATACTTGTGAACTACGTACATTATTACATGTGAACTATTCTAATCATAGTGAAATGCTCTTCAGCATTGAAATATATCAATTATATCAAATTGAACTTGGACTTTATCATTGAATCAATTTTCTTTCAACAGACAGCAATTCGAAACCGGTCCCTTTTAGTCTTAGGCCACAATTGTTTACAGTCCGCTAAATTCGTCGCTATTGCTAACATACATAAATTAATGGTCAATCGCTCGGAGTATCTAAGCATTTAAAGGTTTTTATCAGGTTGTAAAAATTCAAAATTTGTGTTTTCGTTTTGTTGAGGAGTTACTTGTGTGTGACCTACATTCGGCGTTTCTTTGGACGAGAGTGGATTACACTATTGGTTTCTTCTGGTGTTTCTCGGATGGTTAGGTCGGGTGAGTCAGTTCATTTTGTAAACATATTATCTGAATGCTGTTTGTGTGTGCTTTTAGCTTGTTTTATTTCTAAGTATAATGCTTTAGTATTTTAATGTGATTTATTTCTGTGAAGATTTATTTAGTGTTCTTTCTGTTTTTTTGCATTTGAGTAGTAAAAATCAATGTGATTGGATTCCGAATGTGAAAAGCACTTGTGTGTTACTTATTTTAAATTGATTTAAATATCTATATGAGTGGAATTCTTCTGATCAGTAATTGTTCAAAATTTAAATATGAAATCTAAAGCGTCCTTAAACCAGAAAAAAGCCATTATATCATCACTAACGCGTTTAAAAAATAAAACGTTACAGGATATTAATGAATTGGATTCTACCGAGCTCAAAATTAGAAAAAAATAGGTTTGATGTAATGGAAGAATTGAAAACCCTTTTTGATAATTTATTTGCCTTGCTAGGGATGATGAAATTGAGGGCTATATTTTAGAAAAACAAGAGCTGTTTGATACATGGGAGTTAATTTAATGGAAATGTTAATTTTATTAGAAAGACGGGTCTCGCATCTAAATAAAACAAATAAGAGTACGGAAGTAATTCATACAAGAAATTCTGATTCAACCGAAATTAAACTTCCTACCTTGTCGCTTCCAACATTTTCTGGAGTTACTGATGAATGGTTAACTTTCTCGGATCTGTTTCAAGCAGCCGTTACAGATAATCAAAATTTAACTGGTGCTCAAAAATTACAATATCTCTAAGGGGTTTTAAAAGGAGATGCTCAGAAGATAGTTCAATCACTTCCAATAACAGATGGTAATTTTCAGATTGCTTGGGATCTTTTAAAGGAAAGATATTTTCATAAGCGTGAAATATTGAGTTCTTTAATGAAAAAAACTTATGAATATTTCGCCGATAACTTGTGAATCTCATGCTCAAATTCTAAAGTTAGTCGATTCGACTAAAGAATGCGTTCGATTATTGGAGACTTTAGATCTCAAGGTCGAGGGCACAGCAGACATAATTCTAATATTTATCATTCAATTTAAGTTAGACTCAACCACAAGAGGTTGGTGGGAAAGGTCTCTAGATAATGAAAAAAATTCCTTCGCTCAGCGAGCTTTTTTAATTTCTTTCGAATCATGCTAGATCACTTATGACTGAAGGTTATGGAGTTAAAAGAAACATTAGTAACAAGAAAGTAACACTAGTTGCTTCAGGTTTCCAACTGCATTGTTCTTACTGTCAGAGTAATCATAATTTAAATAAATGTGATGCATTTCAAAATCTTTCTGTTTAAAAAAGAGGGAATTTTGTAAAATCGAATAACATTTGTTCCAATTGTTTGACTAAATTTCATAGGAAGTCTGCTTGTAAAAGCACTAATAAGTGTCGAAAATGTGGGAAATCGCATCACACATTGTTATATTTTATGACTCCCAGTGAGCCAAATTCTTCCATTCCTAGAGATGCTAATAATTCAGTACTTTCAGCTTCAGCGAAAGTGTTTCATCCAGTTGTGTTTGATGCTACTAATACTGTTACAGGTACAAATCCTCCTAATGTAAATAATCCAAGTATAACTTCCTGTTCAGGGTTCGATTCCAATTCTCAGGTGCTTCTATGTACTGCACTAGTCAATGTTTGTGATTCTTTCGGTGGAACTCGGTTGTCTCGTGTTCTTCTTGACCCGGGAAGCCAGGCTTGCTTAATTACTAGTAGTTGTTTGTAAAGACTTGGATTGCCTAGGAAGCGAACAAATGTGCGCATTTCATGCCTTGGAGCATCAGATACTCGAACTAATGGTATTTCGGAGATTAAGTTTACACCTCATTTTACATCTAATGTTTCGTTTGTAACTTCAGTATATGTAGTTAATAAGATTGTAGGTCAACTTCCACATTTCAGTTTAGATTCTTCTTGATCTGAGCCTTTTAGTGATTTGAAGTTAGCTGATCCTACTTTTTTTAAAAGTGGTCCTATCGATATTCTCATTGGTGTAAACATAGCTCTTCCAATGCTAAAGGGTCAATCTCTTTCCCCTTGGGGACAATAAACCCTTTGCAGTTCGTTCAGATTTAGGGTGTATAGTCGCTGGAAATGTTCCTTCTGAAGATATGTTTTCTTCAATTGCGGTTAATAGCATCCAGGTAGTAACTGACGAGTTAGTGAGTAACTTTTGGAAGTTAGATTCAGTACCTGAAGCAAGCTTATTGACTAGTGAAGAAAGGGCATGTGAAGATCATTTCATAGATACTCATATTAGAAACGAGGATGGACGATATGTAGTGCGATTACCATTTCATTCATCACCATCTAAATTAGGAGATTCGAGAGAATCAGCTATTCGAAGATTCAAATCATTAGAACATTCACTAATCAAGAAACCTGCGATTTATTCTCAATATAGAGACTTTATGCAGGAATATTTAACTTTAGGGCATATGGAGCTTGTTCCTAAAAATGACTACGCTAAAAGGGAAGCATATTATCTTCCTCATCACGCGGTTCTACGAGATTCCAGTACAACAAAACTGAGGGTTGTCTTCGATGCATCAGACAAATCAACATCAGGGTATTCTCTTAATGACATACTAATGGTTGGACCCCGAGTGCAACGAGACGTGTATCCAATTCTGCTTTCCTTCAGAACATTTCAAATAGCTGTGTGTGCAGACTTGGAAAAGATGTTCCGTCAAATAAGGATCTCATCGGAAGATACAAATTGGCAACGAATTCTATGGAGAGATAATCTAAAGGAGACAGTGAAGGAATATAGGTTAACCACTGTCACGTATGGGACTTCATGTGCACCATATCTTTCCACTCGAACCTTGACTCAACTTGCTTTTGATGAAAGGGAAAGGTATCCTTTGGCTTCATTCGCTACACTTCATCATTTTTACATAGATGATTTACTAAGTGGTGCCGCGACTGAAAAAGAAGCAGTTGAACTCGTCTGACAACTAAAGGAGATGATGAAAAAAGGAGGATTCAACCTTCGGAAGTGGCAGTCTAACAGTGAAATAGTGATCAAGGAGGTTGCCGAAAATAAAGATCTTAAAAGGGTGCAAAATGATGAAGAAATAAAAATCCTTGGGATACAATGGAATCCCAAATCTGATTTCTTCAGTTTCAGTGTTTCATTACTAGAAGAGAGATGCATTTATTCCAAAAGAGATGTTCTTTCTGAAATTGCTCGTGTGTTTGATCCTCTAGGACTTTTATCGCCATGCATTGTTTTTATGAAAATCCTTTTACAAAAGCTATGGAAATTAAATCTAGAATGGGACGAACCAATCCTGGAAGATTTAAATAAACAGTGGACAACCTTCCGAAAGGAACTTCATCTTATCGAGAAAATGAAAATACCGAGGTGTGTCTTGCTACCTTCATACATTCAACTTGAGATTCATGCCTTTTGCGATTCCTCCGTAAGACCATACTGTACAGCAATTTACCTCAAATGTATCGCATCCGAGAGTATAAGTGTCTTGCTTCTCACTTCTAAAACAAGAGTAGCCCCGCTTAAAACTCAATCTTTACCTCGGCTTGAGCTGTGTGCAGCATTGTTGCTGTCTAATGTGTTACAAGTAGTGTTAAGGGAGTTTCCTTTATCTATTCACAGAACCATTGCCTGGACGGATTCGACAATTACTTTAGCTTGGCTAAAAACAGAACCATATCGCTGGCAACCATTTGTCGCCAACAGAGTTTCCAAAATTCAAACAACAATTCCATTAGTTGAATGGTGTCATGTTTCGGGAATTGAGAATCCAGCCGATCTAGGCACGAGAGGATTCTTACCTTCTCCGCTTGTAGCTCATAATCAGTGGATTCATGGACCTCTCTGGTTAAATCAACCCATGAATGAAACGTCATCTTATAAAATCCCAGAGACTTTCTCCTTTCCGGATAATGCCTTGAAAGAGAAGAGGAGCGTTGTTACATGTGTTGCTAAAATTGTGCCTTTACCAGAATTTATTGACAGAATATCGTCTTTTACAAAGTTAGTTGGTGTCTGTGCCTGGATTTTGAGATTCATAAAAAATAGCCGTTCACCAGTCTCAAGAACTTTTGGTTACTTGAAATCATCGGAACTTCATACTGCAGTTGTTACTATTGTACGTTTGATTCAACAAGTAGAATTTCCGAATTAATTTAAATGTCTTTTTCAAGGAAACCCTTTACCAAAGGATAACAAATTACTTACATTGAACCTGTTTTGTGATTCTGAGGGAGTTCTTCGGGTAGGAGGTAGACTTTCGAGGAATACGCGTCTATCATATGACCAAAAACATCCTATGCTTTTACCCAAAAGTCATGAGTTCACAAGAAAGGTAATAAATTTTTACCACATTACTTATCTTCATGCAGATCCACAACTGACATTGTCTTTGATAAGACAAAAATTTTGGTTCGTGGATGGTAGATCAGTAGTTCGTCATACACTCAAAAAGTGTCTAATTTGCTCCAAGATGAATCTGAGATCTTCTCAATTAAAGGGTGATTTACCACCTATCCGATTTCAACAAATTCGTCCATTCGAAAGTACTGGCTTGGATTTTGCTAGTCCATTAACCACTAAATGTGCTCATAAACGAAGTGTGACAAAATTTAAATCTTACATTTGTCTTTTCATTTGTATTGCTACTAAAGCTGTACATCTTGAACTTGTTTCGGATTTATCGACTGCTGCATTTCTAGCTGCTTTACGCCGTTTCATCGCTAGAAGGTCTTGTCCGAGCAAAATCATCTCGGATAATAGATCCAATTTTAAAGGCGCTTCGAGTCATCTGAGAAAGCTCGTGGATTTATGTCTGCAAGAAGAAGTACAAAATTTTCTTTCTCTCAAAGGAATTGAGTGGTCTTTCATTCCTCCATATACCCCACACTTTGGAGGTTTGTGGGAGTCAGCAATCAAGAGTGCCAAACAATTACTTATAAAGGCAACTAACTCTGTACTTCTTAATTTTGAAGAGTGTTGTTCTACCCTATTGATACAGATAGAGGCTTGTCTTAACTCAAGACCTCTCACAGAGCTCTCTCCAGATCCGTCCGACTTCACCGCATTGACTCCAGCCCACTTCTTAGTGGGAGGTCCTATTCATCAGTTTTCAGAACCATCTCAGCCCTCAAGGTCTGTAGGTCTTTCTGAGCCAAATCTTCAATTAGGAGATATGGTTATTGTCGAGAAAGAAAAAACTGCTCCATTAAACTGGACTCTTGGTCGAATTAATAAACTATTTTTCGGACCTGACCAAAAGGTACGTGTTGTGAGTGTAAATACCAAATACGGACAATTAACTAGAAATTTGAACAAGATTTATCTTTTACCTAACTCTCAAGAATGTGAACTTGAACTTTAATTTAATTCTTTTATTCTTATTTTATCATATCTCTATTTCATTGTTGTGTATTTCGTAACCTCTCCTTTTTTTGAAACCCTTCTGAGGTTTCAAGGGGGGCGGTATGTTGAATAGTAAAAGCCGTTAGGTAGCGCTGTTGCAGTGAGACACTTCTATTTAGAAGTAGTCTTGTGGCAACAGTCAGTGCATGTATCTTTCTTAAGATGCAAACACTCGTTTTAGTGAAACATTCTATTGTGAAGTATTCTTGTGTCGAAATGCTAATACTCGTGAACTATGTACATTATTACATGTGAACTATTCTAATTATAGTGAAATGTTCTTCAGCATTGAAATATATCCAATTATATCAAATTGAACTTGACTTATCATTGAATCAATTTTCTTTCAACAGACAGCAATTCGAAACCGAAACCTTTTAGTCTTAGACCACAATTGTTTACAGTCCGCTAAATTCGTCGCTATTGCTAACATACTCTTTGAATTACGATGAGTAGCGATGAATTATGGGTGTGCATTTTAAAGACTTATCCGTATTTACAATGAGAAATTATATGTTTCTAAAATGTTTCCATGTGTAATACTTAATTATTTATTTAGTTATGGAAGTACCCTTACATAAATTTCGTAAGTAATTGGCATATTTTATAAATGCGACTTTTTTATGCGGTCCCTATCCACCGCATAGAAAAAGTTTTTTTTAGTATTTCCACAAATTAGTATGTTATATATAAGAATTTATGAAATTTTTGAATATTTTTGTGCGATTTTTTATGCGGTCCCTATCCACCGCATAGAAAAAGTTTTTTTTAGTATTTCCACAAATTAGTATGTTATATATAAGAATTTATGAAATTTTTGAATATTTTTGTGCGATTTTTTATGCGGTTCCTATATAACGCACAAAAACAGGTTCAACTGTATACATACATACATATATATATATATATATATATATATATATATATATATATATATATATATATATATATATACATATATATACATACATATATATACATACCGTAAAATCCGGTGTAGAACGCGCACCCATACTTTAAAGCTGCAATTTTTAATTTTTTCGCCGTATAATGCACACCCCCATTTTTACGCAGAAATCTCAAATGCACATATGCAATGCTGTTATGTTTTAAAGCAATTTATTCGAGATATTTTCCTAAGCCTTTGCAAAAATAGCATATATTTAGTCCTACAAACTTTTAAGTTCATTAAGAATGTCATTACTTTTAAATAAACAGTATTTTGATGTTTATAGAAATATAATTTTTTTCTATATATAATATATATATGACCCGTTATTGTAATGAGATTCTTCTTCCATATGTGCGTCTTTTTAGAGGCGCTATGGGTCTGCAGTTCCTTTTCATGGACGACAATGCACCATGTCATCGCACAGTAGCTGCCGAACAGCTCTTAGAGAGTGAGGATATTGAACGTATGGATTGGCCGGCACGATCTCCGGATCTCAATCCCATCGAGCATGTATGGGTTTTCTAGGCAGACGCTTGGCAGCTCGTACCTTACCACCAGTAACGTTTAACCAGTTCGATTGGCGCTGCAAGACGAATGGGCAGCAATGCCTCAACAACTCATTGACACCCTCATTCTCAGCATGGGCAGACGCTGTGAAACCTGCCTAGCAGTCTCAGGAGAGATCATATCTCCTACTAAAGCCCGGATGTTTCTTGCTGGACACCCATCACAGGGATGTTTCGGCCTTCAGTCGCATTGCGCTCCATGCTACTTTTTCAATCAAGCTTCTTTTTATCCCTCTGATTTCTCTTTTAGTAAGTGTTGCTTACATTACACATGTCCTTACGTATTGGGGATCTTACGGTATTAAATGTGTTGATTTGGAAAGCTTTTGTACAAAGTTATATTGAAAAAACGGTCTCGTCCTTAATTTTTGCACACCAGTGTATATATACATATATTGTCTAATTCTCTACAAACGAGAGATAAATATCTAGCAATCAAAATCGAAAAACACATAGACAGTAAACAAACCACACAATGAAGGACACATGAGCAATCGAAATTAAAAAAATGAATGCTTTAGTATTATAAACATTGCTGACTTAGGACAGCTTATATATAAAATAATTTATGCAAAAAAAAAATTTTTTTTAAATGAGGTTGAACATGTTTTGTGGCTAGCCAACCTTCCCCTTTATGTTAATAATACTGTGCAAAATCCTGTTGAAAATAATGGACAGGAATATCTAAAGCCATTACAAGATAAAGGTAACTTACCTAAAATTTGCACTTAAAAATGCAAAGCCCGTGCTAAATCAGAGTGCAATAAATTATTGCCAGATTCTGGACTCAAATGCAGATTCAAACCATGTGAATGGCTGAAATGTAGCACTTAACTAAACTATTAAAAGAATAAATATAAAAATTAAAAATAGGTTTACAAATTACCATAGCTTTAGTGACACTAGTTATATATGAATAAAATAATCATAATTAATTACAATAAGGAGGTAACTATAATTAGGGAAAAATGATAAATGTATAGTAATAAACTATTGTTATTCTAAGGAATTTTAATCCTTACTATTTAGAATAGCGCTTTATTCAAATAACTATTAATAAAATTAAACAGGCATTTCTGATTTAAGCAATATTTAGTGAAATGTTTATAGTTATTGTATTGTGTTTGCGTTGTATATTAATAACAATATTTCTGAATATACAAACACATTACTCTCCCAATGAGGAACTTTTATAATATATATATATATATATATATATATATATATATATATATATATGGATGTCCTCGCAGACCACTACTGAAGCTATGAATGAACTGAAGTGATTTGAGGCAGTCAGCCGAGATTGCGAGACAGTCCTCTTCCCGCCGCCATAAGCGCGAGATGAAAAACCTCCAACACGCGTGATGTTTTAAAACTAACTATGTAAAGGCAGATAGCCTTATTCTCTTTTTTTTTACCTGTGTGTCCATCCTATAATGTCCTTTTTTTCTATATTGAAGTAATTAACTTAAGAAGTCTCCTGTTTTGAAGTATTTAAATAACGGACACACACACACTCACATGAGGGCTCGGCCAATGCCAGTTTTACTTTCTGTGGTATTGCCCTTAATCGGTTAACTTTTTTTTAATTAAAACGAAATCCCCTAGACCACATTATTCTGCCATCAGTTCCTAATTTACGATTTTCCAAAGCCGTTAATAATGAGATGACTTTCGCTTTTAAAGTGGAATCCTTTACTTCAGAAACTACTCAAAACCGTAAGTAGTCCTTTTGATGTTCAAAAAATGAAATTAAGAATGCTTCAACAAAAAGTATGACCCATGAGAAAATTGGAGAATAATCTTCTATTTTGAAAAAGAAATTTATTTGATGTAAAAAATTTCTTTGTGATGAATAACGCCGAAAACGAAACTGTTTGTTTCTTCTCGATGTTTTTTGATGATATTTGATGCAGCATTTTAATTGATGTCGAATTTGATTCTCCCATTGTCTCATGCCAACATTTGATGAAAAAGTAAATTGAAGCATATCGAAGTATTCTTTTGAAATGACAATTTCGATGCTAATATTGGTCATTTGAAGTAACTTTTGAAGATAACAAAATATTTGAAGCTTGAAGCTATAACTTTTGGTGTTGACAACAATATTTGAAGATAATCAAGAATTTTAATTGAAATCGAAACTTTGCTTATATTTTTAGAGTATATTTGATAATATAACATTCGCATTTTGATGATTTAAATTAGTTTTGTATTTGAAGTTGTGATTTTTATTTTGAAGAATATTTAAAATTTTGGTGGAAACGAAAGTTGAAATATTTTGAGATAATTTTTAGAATAGAACATTATATTTTGAAGATAAGAACTTGATATTTTTGAAATGAAATGCTTAAATTAATTACATGGTGTGTGAAATAGAACTGAATATCTTTTTTCAAATATAAAACTTGTGTTGACTATACTATATAATATTGATATTGCATATGATACTACTTTGCATTTAAATTTTTGATGATTATGAGTTGAACATTTTATATTTTAAACTTGAATTGATGAATATATAAGTATTTTATCATATTTTCAAATCATAGAAATCATTTTGGTAATAAAAGATTTGTATATTTGTGTGTTTTATTTGAATAATTATCAGTATGAGTACCCGAAATGATTATCCAAAGTTATCTCAATCATTAAAATCTAGTAGCACAAATAACATTAAGATTCTACATTGTTTAATTTTTGTGAGAATGGCGATAGAAAAAATCATTCTAGATTACGAGAATTTTCCGGATTTCCCACTGATTTTAATATTGAAGAAACAAAAACTAAAATTATTAAAGAATTCACTCTTAAGGAATTAATTGCTGTTTGTAATTTATATTGCATCTAGCATTTACCACTGAATTAGAATCTTGATGTGACATAATTTTAACGCATTTATGTGATCTCACTTTATTTAAATCTACTGTTCTCAACTCTGGAAGCGAAAGCGACCTTGAACTCAACGAAAAATCTCCGCCCGAAAACCGTCATTCGCAGCCAATTACGTCTGACTCAGCAAGTAACGATTTACATTCCGAAAACATGAAATCTCTTGATTTAAATGACTCAGCTCAAATTTATTGCCGTTGTTGGATAAACAGAATACTTGTAACTCTTTCCTATCTTTTAATTTACGAGATCTACTGGAACTAGTTAAACCATTCACTTCTCGAGACAGTTATTCAATTGAAACTTTCATTTCTGATAAAGAAGACATATTTCGATTATATCAGATCACAAATCCTACTCATCAAATAATTTTCGTAAAGAAATGTTTAAAGGGTCCAGCCGAAAATTTAATCCGATCGATTCGTGAATCACAAATTGGTCACAAATGAAAGAACATTTATTAAACGAATTTTCTGATAGAATCAATAGTGCACAATAACACAATATGATGCAAGCTAGACGTTTTAAACCAACCGAAACGTTGCATGAATATTTCTTAACAATGCGAGATTTAGCTCACAAGGATGCGGTTGATGATTCTTCTCTGATTTATTATATTATTGATGGTATCCCTGATTCTTTTAACAATAAAATAATTTTGTACGGTTCTAAAACACTTAGTGAATTCAAGGCTAAATTAAAAATTTACGAAACACTTTTAAACTCAAAACATAGTAAGCAATTTCCAGATTATGAAAATTCAACATCTAATCAGCATAGAATTGAACACAAGCGCTTTACAAACCAACAACCAATTTGTTACCTCTGTGGATTGAAAGGCCATAAAAGTACCCTATGTCCGAATAAAGAACGCGGGAAAAAATGTTATGGATGTAAAAACTTTGGTCATGTTCAGGCCGAATGCCCCAAGATTTCTCGAAAGGTTACACCGATAATCAATCACAAAATCAATACGCAACTTGATGGAATTGTAAATTCCATTTCGATATTAACACCACCGAAAAATCTCATGCACGTTGAAATAACCATTTCAAAAATTCCTATTACAGCACTTTGTGACACTGGTTCACAAGCCACCATAATAAGGTATCCGACTAGGTTGAAAAAGTGTTTTTTGACAAAAAGGTCGAATTTTTTTTTATGATTGTAAAATCAAGCCCCAGCCTTTAAGATTTTAAAACAGTCTTTAGTTTAATTTTACGTAAATTAGAACTCTAATTATAGCAATTTAAATAAGTCATAGTAGTTGAAAACGAAACCGGAAGTAATGTAATCTGGACCGGAAGTGAGCTACATATGCAGTGTTTAATTATTATTTCCCTAAAATGAAGTTTCAAAAACCAAATTTTAATTATCTGCTTACTAAGCCACAGTTTGCTAATAATTATTTCAAATAATTTTGTTGCAAACGATTGGCAACGGCATTTTAAGACTATCGCTATTTCGTGTTTGTTTACATTCGACGTTAGATTTATCACGCCTATTTTAATTCTTTTTTTTTTTCTATTTTGCTTTTTTTATTTTTAGAATTTAAATTATTTTAATTTAATCTTTAATTTATTTTACCTGAAATCATGGGTAAATGTCGCTCATATCGTCCCCGTAAACGAAAGTTTCACGGAAACCAAAATACAAGCACTGAAACTGCTTCATCTAATGAAGAAATTATGACCGCCAGTTCACTGAAGCTGCAGCAATGCAATGAGGTAAGTAATGAGGTAAGTAACATTTCAGAACGTTTAACTGGAAACAGATTGATTGATCTGGAAATTTTAATTGGTATTTTTCCTTATTGTGTTGCCCAACAAAAATGTGTACAGCAGGAAGCCTTTATCTTGTAGAAGATTCAAGGTTTGGATTATCTTCAAACTTTTCTTTGCACTGCAAAAATTGCAGTTTCATATCGGCATTTTGTACTTCTAAAAAGTTAGACAAAATGAATGAACTTAATTCTCGTTTTGTTTATGGATTAAGATTGATTGGTAGAGGTGTTTCAGCAGGAAGAAAACTTTGTGCTGTTTTGAATCTACCTCCCTTTCTCTCAAAGCTTGCATTCCGCCAACAAGAAAAAAAAAAAAAAAACTCCTCAGTGCTGCTATTTCCATTGGAGAAAAATAATGAATGACGCAGCAAAAGGTATTAGGCAATTTAAAAATCTATACATGGTATTGTAAATTGTGGTGTTTCGGTGGATGGTACCTGGCAGCGTCGTGGTTTTTCTTCGCTAAATGGTTGTGTTAGTGCAATATCTGTTGATACTGGGAAAATTATTGACTTTGAAACTTTATCTCAGTTTTGTAGAAAATGTAATTCAAAGACGAAACAACAAAATGTGAAATTGCAGTGTAATCATCATAAAGGATCTTCCTCCAGCATGGAACCGGTTGGGGCTTATCGTATTTTTGAGAGGTCGGAAGATCATAGAATGTTACGATACACTGACTATTATGGGGATGGGGATTTCAAAGCTTTTGATGCCGTGAAGGACATTTACGGGAAAGATTCTGTTACGAAGCTAGAATGTATAGGGCATATTCAAAAAAGAGTTGGAACAAGGCTTCGAAAATTGAAAAGCAGAAATAAAGGACTCGGGGGGAAAGGTAAATTAACTGATGGTTTAATTAATAAGTTACAAAATTACTATGGGATTGCTATTCGAAGCAATATTGGGAATTTGGAAAAAATGCAGTCTGCTGTTATTGCTGCCTTTTTTTTCATTGTTGCTCATCAAAACATCAGCCAAAACATGGACAGTGCCCTGTCGGAGATGAAAGTTGGTGTAAATTTCAACGGGCTAAAGCTTCAAATATTGTGTACCAGGATAAATCTTTGGGTCTGCCACAAAATATTGTTAACACGATAAAGCCTGTTTATATGGATTTGTGTGACAGAAATCTTTTAAAAAAATGTTTACACGGAAAAACTCAGAATCCGAACGAAAGTTTTAATGCAATTTTGTAGCAGATATTACCAAAAGAAGTTTTCGTTGAGCATCAAACATTGCGTTTAGGAGCATATATTGCTGTTGTGCAGTTTAATAATGGCTTTCAGGGATTAATATCCATATTAAATGAAATGGGTATTGTTTCGGGGTATTATACTATACGGGGACAAAAATCTTCGATAATGAGCGTATTGCAGACTCAAAACGTCACTCACTGCCAACAGCAAAACCTGCAGAAGAAAACTTAGGGCCATTCGAAAAAAAAAGAAACATAAAAATTGAGGAAGAAGAAGGAATTACCTATAAAACTGGAGAATTTTAAGTTGTTTTTTTAATATTTACTTTATGTAACTTATAAGTATATTTTTTAAATGTGTTTTTTGAAAAATGAAATTTTCACGATAATTTTTGCACGAAAACTGGGATATCTCCAGAACAATTATATAAAATTTAATGAAATTTGCAACACTTATGTTATAAGCCCTTGAGAGTGTAGCAAACCGCAGTTTTTAAGATACTTACACTTGATAACATTTTATAGTCCTTTTTAGCATAGAATAAAGAGTAATTTTGACGAAAAATCATTAACGTGAAGTTCGAATGCTTATTAAATATTTATTTTTGAAAATATTTTTTAACCTGCGGTTTGCGACACTTCAGGTGGATAAATAAATGTATCAATGCAATTAAAATTACATTATGTCCAATATATATTTTTTTACGCTGTTTTTCCTGAAATTGAAATTTTTTAAAAATTTTATTAAAATAATTTTTTTTTCAGAAACAGAGGTGATGCATGGTATTTATTTCATAATTATAACTCTTTAGGCCTATTTATGTTCTTTAAAATAATAAAATTCTTCTGATAATCAATTTTGAAAAAATTGGTCTTCGAACCTAGTCGGGTGCCTCAAAAACTTGGTTACCCTACATTGAACCCATCACAATGTACATTTTCAGGAATAGGCCGAGACAGAGTCGAAAGCAAAGGTTATTTTAAAAATTTCATTGCAATTCAGAACACTGCATTACCCGCAAAAATTCATGTCTTTAATGATGAAACGATCCCCTTAGATGTAATTATAGGGATCGACTTTTTACAACAAACTCAATTCACGTTTGGACGTAATGGACTTCGTATATTCCGAGATGTTGATGAATGCAAAAATAATGACGTTTTGGTAAACCTTGCCAAACTTTTTGATGAACAACAATGTAAACTTGATCTTCCCCATATAGCAAACTCTAAAATTCGTAATGATGTTGAACAACTTGTAAGCTCTTACAAACCTAAAAAAATTTACGATACTGTTCTTAAAATGACAATTTTATTGAGTGATGATATCCCAGTTAGTCAACGTTCTCGTCGACTTCCTTTCGTAGAGCAAAAAATTGTCGAAAACCAAATTCAGGAATGGTTAAACGCTAACATTATAAAACCTAGCTGTTCTGATTACGCAACACCAATCGTTTTATGCAAAAAGAAAAACGGAGAACACAGACTTTGTGTAGATTATCGCAATTTGAATAGAAAAATGATTAAAGATAAATTTCCTTGCCATTGATAGAAGAAGTGTTAGATAAACTCGAAAACTCTAGAGTCTACACTTCACTCGACCTTAAAAATGGATTCTTTCATGTACCCATGGATCCTAACAGTACAAAATACACCTCGTTTGAGACGCATGAAGGACAATACGAATTTTTACGTGTTCCTTTTGGATTGGCAAACAGTCCAAATGTATTCCAACGATTTATTTACACTGTCTTCCGAAAACTCATACGTGACAACATTCTAATTGTGTATATGGATGATCTGCTCATTCCATCACAAAATGAGGCAGAGGGTTTAAATAAATTACGACTAGTTCTCCAAACAGCTGCAGACTTTAGTCTTGAGTTAAACCTAAAGAAATGAAATTTCTTACAACGCAAAATAGAATTTCTTGGATACATAATCGAAAACGGAACAATAAAACATTCACCATCTAAGACACAAGCTGTCCAAAACTTTCCACAACCTCAAACCCCTAGACAACTTCAAAGTTTTATAGGATTAACAAGTTATTTCTGGAAGTTTATTCCGAATTACGCTCGAATTGCAAGACCTTTAAGTGATCTTCTTCGTGATAATGTTAAATTTAAATTTGGCCCTACAGAAATAGCATCTTTTCAAGAATTGAAAAACATTCTTTCAGAGAACCCAGTTCTCCATGTCTTTCAACAAGGTTACCCTTTAGAACTCCACACAGATGCAAACTCCCTAGGTTTTGGCGTTGTCCTATTACAGAAATCTGATGATGGACTATTTCATCCTCTCTCTCTCTATCCATTATTTTAGTCGCAAAACTACAGTTCAACAGGAGAAATATAGCAGCTATGAATTATAAGTACTAGCTATTATTGAAGCGCTGAAAAAGTTTAGAAGTTACCTGTTAGGTACAAAATTCAAAATTATCACAGAGTGTGATGCATTCCAACAGACAATGCACAAAAAAGATTTACCTGCTAAAATTGCTCGTTGGGCATTGATGCTAGAAGAATTTGATTATGAAGTCTGTCACAGACCCGGTAGACAAATGAAACACGTTGATGCATTAAGTCGTTACCCCATTATGATGATTTCCTCCCATGATATTACACAAAAGATTAAAGAAGCTCAAAATATAAAGATGAATTCATTTCTCAACTTAAATCAACAATCAAAATTACACCTTCCGATGAATATTTTCTTAAAAACGAAATTTTGTACACAAAAATTCTGAACTAGTAGTTGTTCCAGAAATGATTTAAAGAGAGATAGTACTCCATGCACACGCACAAGGCCATTTTGCTTCTAAAAAACTGAATCTATTGTTTCAGAAGAATCTTACATTCCCAGACTCACGAAAATTGTTCAAGATGTAATTACAAACTGCGTCCCATGCATCTTATCCTCACGTAAAGCTGGTAAACAAGAAGGCTTTCTGCATCCGATCCCAAAAGGCGATCAACACCTTGATTGTTACCATTGTGATTGTTAGGACCATTACAGTCCACAAAAAAGTGTTACAAACATCTCTTTACTGTTATTGATTCATTTTCTAAATTTGTTTGGATTTACCCTGTAAAGCAGTGCTTCTCAAACTGTGGGGCGCGCCCCCCTGGGGGGGCGCGATAACCCTTCAAGGGGGGCGCGAGCATCTTAAAAATATAAAAGGCTTAAAAAATTATTTTTTGGAATGAAGTAAAACAAAATGCTTTCTGATAAAATAAAAAATACACATTTTGCACTGATATAAATTATATATATCATCTGGTTTTCCACTTTCAAAAGATTCCACTTCAAACGCTCATTAGCTATCTTTGATCCCAAAACAAAATAAAAAAAGATATTTTGTTTGCTTTGCTGTAATCCTGCGATGAGAGATTTTTTTTACGTTTCTTGTAACCTCTAGAATAGTACTTTTGATTATCATCTCTTTGACCTTCAAACTTACTGGTATGCTTAACTCCGTCTACTTTTCTTTCGGAAAAGTTGTAAATAATATTTTTCTGTTGCTTTTCCCCCCATGTAAATGAGTTTTATGATGTATGGATAAGCATATTGAGCACTTTGAAGGATTAATTGGCCAAGATGTATTTTATGAGTAATCTGAAATTGCATTATAAAAAACGTTTTACTCAATTATTTTTTTATAACTGATATCGATGTTTTTGTATTGAATACATTTTTTTCATGGGAGCGGTCGCATGAGGCGCTGAATCACTCCAAATTCTGGTAAAACTGTTTATTCGTTAACAGTTTCTTGACAGTATCCTCCGATATGACAGTCTTAATGGAAACTAAAATGAATTTGTCACATTTATGCCTCTTTTTTGAAAGTGGCAAACGGTTTTTTACAATCAAGGTACTTGTTTTGATCGAGTTCCCTTCACGACCACTTTTGTTCAGAAATATTTTCTATGAATATGCTATACTTTCCCCTACGATTAACTTTGTGGTTTTAATTGCTGTGTTGTACAACTTATTATGGTTTATAAATGTAAATGAGCAGAATATAAAAAAATGGACATCTGTGATCTCTCTATTGAAGGAAGATGAAACTGATCAAGCAATTGAAGAACCTGATGAAATAATGCATATTAATCGTGATAGCGAAAGTAAATATGACAAAAGTGATAGACATGAAACGTTTGAGTTGAATTGTAATTTTCAAATGCTGCCTAAAGAACTCTATCAAGAAAATTAAGATATCAAGAAAACTAAGAAGCCATAAATGTAACACTTCGCCTTGTCAAAAAGACACAAGCAAGAAAAGGTTACACATGCTATTTCTAGATCATCGAAGAATAGAAAAATTACAATAACGTGAGCAAAATATGACAGTTTTGATTGCAAATAACGTTCTTGTATTGTTAGTGAAAAGTGTGTGATTTATGTTCTTTATTAAGGTCATGCACATTTGGAACGGTTTCTTTAGTTTTATTGGATTTTTTCTCAAATCATCAAAGAAAAATTAAAAAGTCCTTTAAAGTAGGTAAGTATATTTTCTCTTAGTTAAATTATGCACTGCAATTGTGATTTTTATCGAGCACAGAAAAAAATAATTATAAAAAAAAAAAGGATTGGGGTGACTTGGTGAAGTGATCGCGGGACCATTAACGTTAGTGTGGAGTGGGCGCCTGCTTCCGGGTTAAAACATTTTGAAGGTTTCTCGCTTTAAATATTAAAAATAACACAATTATTCTTCATTGGAATTTTTCATTCGTTTTCCTTATTTAATATTAATTCTAAATGCTAATTCTGTGAGGCTTAAAATTACAGTTCGTTTTAAACTATTTATAATAGGAGCATTCATTTAAAAAATCATTTTATATTTTTGTATGCATTGTTGTGCACTTGGTTTTACTCTTCTTACAATTAAGCTATTATATCAAGAATAATGTATTATTTTTTTAAAAAATAATCGCAGAACGGGTACTTCAGCCAGTGTACTTATAAATGTATCTGTACTGCACAATGTATTTTATAACTAATTTATTAATACTAATTTAAGAGCAAGTTTAATTATTATTAGTGACTTCCATGGGCTTGTCTTGCAGAGCAAAGGTTTTCAAATGAAGGCTTAATATTAGAAATTGACACTCTGAGTTCTTTTTCTATATTTAGCTGAGATCTATATCTTGTCTTCAAAGCAGCCACCGCAGAAAATCCGGTTTCACAAAGGTACGGTGTTGAAAACGGTAAAAGTATACGAAATGCTTTTGTTTTCAGTTCAGAAAATTCATTATCTGCTTCCGCCCAAAATTGAAAGAGAGTTTTATTACAAAATTGTCCTTTAATTTCGCCACTAGATGTGAAATCTATGAAACTTTCTTCTTCGGTAGTGGAGAGCCTTTCTGGGGTATTTTGAAATGGATCTCTCACTCATTCGTAACTTGCTGTCAAGTTGTCCTCAGCAAAAAATATTTTTTAAATTTTTTGCTAACATAGCTAAATGATATTCAATAGTTTTATAAACAACTTCCACATGTTGTTCTTCAGTTTTGTAAGTTTTTACACATATATCCGCATTTTCAAACATTTCTAGGTTTTTTTTTTTTGCTTTAAATTTCGGCTCCATAATTCTAATTTTCTACAAAAAGCATTAATTTTACACTCGTGTCAAACATATGTACATTTGATCCTTGAAGTTGAAGATTCAATATATTTAATTTCTCAAATATATCGACTAAGTAGCTCAACTTCATCAGAAATAAACCATCTCGAAATTTCTCAGCTTCCGGTAGGTTTTCCTCTTCTAGAAAAATGGTAATTTCATTTCTTAATTCATAAACACGTTGTAAAAATTTCCCGCATGATAACCATCTTGCTTCACAATTAAATAGCAACGATGAATGCACTGCGTCCATGTCTTTGCAAAGTCCAGAAAAGATTCTTGATTTTAGGGGTCTCATTTTTATGTAATTTACTACAGTCACAACTATCATTAGCACAATATTCAGGCCAGGACTAATTTCTTTGGAAGCCAGAGCTTCTCTGTGGATCATACAATGTGTCCAGATGCATAGTGGAGATTTTTGTTTCACAAGTGCTTGCATACTTTTAAATCTTCCTGACACTGTACGAGCACCATCGGTGCATATTCCGACACAATTTTTCCACTCTATATTTGCCTCGTTTATAAAATTATTTAAAATATCAAATAATGCTATTGCTGTTGCTTTAAGTTTTATTGGTTTACAAAAAGTAGTTCTTCTACCGCTGACATACCATCCCAAAATCGAACATACGCAATGAAATGAGCATCTTTATTGCTATCCGTTGCCTCGTCAAGCTGAATTGAAAACAACTTATCACGCAACTTACCGAAAAGCTGTTGCTCTACATCTTCAGCCAAGCGATATCATCAATTCGACGGGAAACAGTATCATTTGAAAGGGGTGTGGACTGCAACTCTTTGGCAAAATTGTCTCCAAACATAGTTTCTACAATCTCAATTGCTGCAGGCAAAATAAGCTCTTCGGCAATAGTGTGAGGCTTTTTACATCTGGCTATTTTCTATGATACTTTGTAAGAAGTAAGTAAAGCTTTTTCATTCACTGACAAAGTTTTTTTTAAAAATGTTTGTTTTCCATATGATTTTAATTTTGATTCAAAGAACTCTCGAGGTTTGTTAATGTACTCACCATGAAGCGTTTCGAAATGTCTTTTAAGTTTATTAGGTTTCATACTGTCTGCTGCCAATATTTTTGAGCAAATAACACACAGGGGCTTTTCTTCTCCATTTACTTCAGTAATGGTAAATCCAAAATTCAAGTATTCTTGAGAATATTTCCTTGATTTAATTTTCGGAACTATGCTCGTCTGTGCACTTGTTGATGCTTTATTATCGTCGAATGTTCGCTTACGACTTAAAAATTTATCCATGATTTTTTTTTTTTGTTCCAATTTTCTGCAGTAATACTTAATAGTGTGAATTACAACTAACGCGCAAATTATAAAATGTACATTCAAGATAGATTTGGTAGCTATAGAAGCATCGAATGGACCAAGACTGATTGGAATTGTACGAGGTACAGTATTATTACATGTTTTGCGCAGACGTCCGATAGTTTGGCCAGACTCACGCAGACGCTCGCGAGAATGCCAGATGTGATGGATATGAGAGAGCGCAACATAAAGTACACTATTTTTCAATTTCTACTATAAGTTCACTCTCTCATATATATCTTGTTCAAATTTTCAATCGTTGATAAAATACTTTCTATTCATTCATTCAAGTTCAAATACATTTTGTAAAACTTGTAGTGGGTGACACTTCATGTTAATACAGTTCTTTCAAATTTTAATTCATTAATTAAATTAAAAAATGAATAAATAGTAACAAACAAAAATTATAGTCCAAAAGCATTTATAGAAAGGAAAATTTTTCGTGCTGTCCCCTATAACGCAATGGATAGCGCGCTGGGCTTCTAATCTGAAGGACAGTAGTTCGAATTCCATCCGAGATGGCCTAATTTCTAAGAATGTGTGTGATTTCTTCTTTACTTTACTATTTTCTTACACTAATTAAATTTAATTAATGAATAAATAGTAATGAAAAAAAAGAATATTCAATACCCCATATATAGAAAAGAAAAGGAAAAATTGCAAGGAAAATCGCTTTCTCTTTTGTCGCTTAACGTTGTGATTCTGTCATATGAATTACATATTTGTATTAATTGAAACTATTTAATAGAAAGTAACTAAAATAAGTTTTTCTTTGTTGGCCTAAGTAGGAAAATTGACTTAAAATTTATTTTTTATATTACTTGTTCTAATGACATTTGTACTTTTAGAAATGCATGATGGACGAAATAAATTTTTAATTAAATGTCATTTTGCAATCTGTCCCAATTTAAAAAATGAGAAAGAAAAAATAACATAACATTATAATTATTACTTAAAAGTAATTTGCTTAAAATATATATTATATAAAAGTAACGTATAAAAAATTTAATACTCAAAGTGCATTATTATTGCATTCAATACATTATTATTGGGGGGGCGATGAAAATTATGATTGAAAATTGGGTCGCCAGTAGTGAAAGTTTGAGAAGCACTGTCTTACTTAATTAATTTATTTATTTTGCAAAAAGTAGTATACAAACTGTAATACTTATGCTATTAATTTGTATGGTTTATAATTAAGATCGCGTATAGTAGCTTTAGCGTCAAAGTGCATTATTATTACATTCAGTACATTATTAATGTATAAGGGGGGCGCGATAAAAATTGTGATTGAAAAGGGGGGCGCCAGTATTGAAAGTTTGAGAAGCACTGCTGTAAAGTCTACTTCCACTAAAGATCCTATCGACAAATTAATTTTGCAACAAACCATATGAGGTCACAAAAGTCAATAAACACGATCGTTATAAAGTACAGAAAATTGGACAACATGAAGGTTCAAATGTAACCTCAACTTCAGCTGATAAAATGAATAAGTGGTGTGTGTGTGTGTGTGTGTGTGTGTGTGTGTGTGTGTGTGTGTGTGTGTGTGTGTGTGTGTGTGTGTGTGTGTGTGTGTGTGTGTGTGTGTGTGTGTGTGTGTGTGTGTGTGTGTGTGTGTGTGTGTGTGTGTGTGTGTGTGTGTGTGTGTGTGTGTGTGTGTGTGTGTGTGTGTGTGTGTGTGTGTGTGTGTGTGTGTGTGTGTGTGTGTGTGTGTGTGTACACATTGAGAAGCTTATATCACCAAAGTTATTTGTTATTTTGTATTTTACTTTTTCTGTTGTTTTTTTTTAATTATTTCAGTTCACTTGTTCCCCCAGCGCAGCGGACGACGTGGTCATCAGGATGCCCGTGTGGATGTCAGCTACTCGCAGACCACTACTGAAGCTATGATTGAACTGAAGTGATTTGAGGCAGTCAGCCGAGATTGCGAGACAGTCCTCTTCCCGTCGCCATAAGCGCGAGATGAAAAACCTCCAACACGCGTGATGTTTTAAATCTAACTATGTAAAGGCAGATAGCCTTATTCTCTTTTTTTTTACCTGTGTGTTCGTCCTATAATGTCCTTTTTTTCTATTTTAAAGTAATTAACTTAAGAAGTCTCCTTTTTTGAAGTATTTAAATAACGAACACACTCGTATATATATATATATATATACACTGCTGGACAATTGCTAAGGACGGATAACACTATCATCCATAGCAACCACAAAATGAAAGGAAGCAAAATGTGGAAAATTAAAATCAGTGCGGGATACTAGTGAGAAGAAGTATGAGTATGCAAATTTTTTTCCACGTCTGTTATGTGATAGCGTTCATAAGAGCTTTAAAGGTTTTGACGCTTGTGGACAGTTGTTGTTTCAAGTCAAATTTTTACAGGAAAGATTTTAATAGACGAACTTAAAATTTTTGGCATGTCTTCCCGACATCACATAGATGATTTTATGCGTGGCCGAATTATTGGAAAGATCGAAGAAGGGCGAAAAATAACAGATGTTGCCAGGGAGTTCGACATCGCTCACAGCGTTGTTTCACGGCTGTGGAAGTCATTTAAAACTACTGGAATGTGTAGTAGACGGCACGGGGGATGTCGTGTTAGAAGTACGACGCCTGCAGAAGACAGATATATCGTCCTATCATCAAAAAGGAACAGGCGCACCACAGCTCAGCAGGTGGCAAATCAGTTTCTTGCTGCCTCAGGAAAGCAGATCTTCCGAAAAACTCTTGCAAGACGTTTGAGGGGAGGAGGACTATACGCACGCAGACCTGTTGTGTGTGTCCCATTGACCAGACAGCACCGTACTGCCCATTTGCAATGGTGTCGTGAGCATCACAATTCGACTGAACAGGACTGGGCATGCGTACTATTCTCAGATGAGAGTAGGTTCAGTCTGTCATCGGATTGTAGACGCAAACTGATCTGGCGCGAGAGTGGTACTGCTTATCGTCCAGAAAATATTCAGGAAAAGGACCGATATCCGACATGCAGTATCATGGTGAGGACCGGCATCATGATCAATGACCGCACGCGCCTACATGTGGTTGCAAATGGGACTATGACGGGCCAACGATACATTGATGAAGTTCTACTTCCTCATGTTCGTCTTTTCCGAGGTGCTGTCGGTGATAAATTTGTTTTCATGGACGACAACTCAAAATGTCACCGAACACACGCTGTTCAGGATTGTCTAGACAGCGAGGGTATTCAACGTCTCGTATGGCCAGCGCGTTCTCCAGATCTAAACCCCATTGAAAATGTGTGGGATGCTTTTGGGAGGCAAGTTGCTGGTCGAAACTATCCTCCGACAAACAAGAACACCCTCTTCCGTGCACTCACAGAGGAATGGGATAAATTGCCTCAACAGCTGCTGGATAATGTTGTGCAAAGTATGGTACGACGTGTGGAATGTTGCATCACACTCCACGGCGGACATATCCCGTACTGATACCTTTCTTTAAGGTGCCTGCTGACTTTTAGATGCATTGTTCCATTTCTCCGTACGCAGATCAAATGAACATTTTTTTTCTTTCAGATGTTTCACAGCTTTTGTACTTTCCAGAACAATAAATATTTTTTATTCTAATGTTTGAACAGTGTGGCAACTATATTTTATGCTACTGGGCCTCATGTCTCGCTTAATGTTACGCTACGTAGCAATTTGTGATCCGTCCTTAGCAATTGTCCAGCAGTGTATATATATATATATATATATATATATATATATATATATATATATATATATATATATATATAAGTATACATATATATATGCATAGATATAGATATACAGGGTGTCCAGCCTTAAAGAGACCCATCTTATTGTACAATTGCCAGTGGTTGTCATAGACGTATTCCCTTATCTCGTGCCACACCTTCAGCGGATACCCACTGAGGAGGTTCTAGGATATGCCCTGGCTCATCCTGAAAGTAGTGTGCGGGATATTAGCAAGGCTTGTTCCTACTCAAAATCGACTGTGTGGAATATGTTACATACGTACGGTGCATATCCTTATCATCCAGTCCTGGTGCAGGAACTAATGCCCGGAGACCAGGAGCGTCATTTTGATTTTTGCAATTTCGTGTTAAACACACTGGATGAAACTCCAGATTTTTTTAATGAAGTTTTGTGGTCGAATGAATGCCAGTTTTTGAGCCAAGTCACAATTAATACACAGAATAAGCATTATTGGTCCCTCGAAAAACCACATCTAATACGAAAAGCGTTGGTCGGTGAATGTGTGGGGCGGAATATGGAAGAGCACCTTAAATGGCCCAATATATTTCGATGGACCTTTAACATTAGAATCATACACGGCAATTTTATCTGGATCGTTAGCCGATTTCTTAGAAGATGAAGTTTCCTTACGAAATTTGTCACGCATGGGGTACCAGCATGATGACGCCCCCGCATACAAATCTGCGCAAACGTGTACATTTTTGGAGCTGACATTTGACACTCGAATAATCGGCTACGGAGGTCAAGAGGTTGAAGCTACAGGTGGAGCTTCTGACGCTGGTTTGGTACTGCATTTCTACGGAAGGCAGTCATTTTGAACATTATTTTAATTTGGACATTCTGATGTATTAAAGCCCCTGATTCTTGATTGAAACATCATTCCACATTATGTTATAATTGGAACGGCATATCATGTATTCTTTTCCTGCTATTTGTTTAAACAAGCTGTTTAAATCTTTTCGGTACAAGTTGTACTTCTTTAACTTTTATTTTTTGCCATATAGCAATACAAATTATCAATCTATGATGTTTACTACGATGTTTAAATATTACTCTGATGTTTTTCTTTTGATCTTTCTGTAGATAAGTGTTTCTCAAACTGTGGGTCGCGCCCCCCTGGGGGCGCGATAACCCTACGAGGGGGCGCGAGCATATCGAAAATGAAATATTTAAAAATAATTAATTTACTGGAATGAATTAAAACACAAAATACTTTCAGACATAATAAAAAATGCACTTTTACTCTGATATAATTTATAGGCGCACGCACGCGATATTAAGTCATCAAAAATAAAAACTTCTTCAATACCTAATTAGCTATCTTTGATCCTATAACCAAATAAAAAAACTTTTATTTGATTTGCTGTAATCCCATGATGATAGATTTTTTTACTACGCTTTCTGTTTAAACCTAACATACAACTCTTTCAGAGAAAAAGCAGCTCCCAGACGCAGAATCGGAAAAACTCAGGAACATAAAAAATTCGTCAATTGTTATTATTTTTGAAATACTGCACATTATAGCTGTAATCTGTTTAACCTTCTAAGTTTTTGGCACAGTTAGTTATGACCCCTCTCTTATGTGTTTGTTTCTCATTTAGGGAAGTTTAAAGTAATGTATTTCTCTGTTACGCTTTTTTCCATGCAAAAGAGTCTTATGATATTTGGTAAACCACGGAGAGCACACACACACTTTGAAGAATTACTTGGCCAAATTTATTTTTACAAGTATTCCATACATATAAAGCATAACGCGAAAAACGTTTTACACAATTTTATGTAATCATTATGAATACACTTTTTACCCGGAAGTGGTCGCGCGGGACGCACAGATTACGAAATCGTTAATTCTGGCAAAACTGTTTAATTGTTACCAAAGAAAAATTGAAAAGTCCTTGAAAGTAGGTAAGTAAACTTTCTCTTAGCTAAATTATTCACTGGAATCACGATTTGTATCGTGTACAATAAAATAATTATGAAAAAAAGGATTAGGGTGACTCAATAACCCCGCTCGACCGTATCGAGTGCGTGCCTGCTCCCGGGTTAAAACATGTTGAAGTCTTTTCGCTTTACATATTAAAAATAATACAGTTATTTTTCATCGGAATTTTATATTATTGTTCATTATTTAACATCAAATATAAATGCTAATTCTGTGAGGCTTAAACTTACCATTCGCTTAAAACTAATTATAATTTGTAAACCATTTTAAAAAAAATCATTTTAAATTTTTGTAAACATTGTCGAGCATTTGGCTTTGCACTTCTTACAATTTAGCTATTATATCAATGTTTTATTTTCTAATAAATGAACTCGGGCAAAGAGCGGGCACTTCAGCCGGTATACTTTTAATGTATCAGTGCTGCACAGAGTATTTTATAACTAATTAATTAATACTAAATTAAGAACAAGTTTAATAAGTATTAACGACTTCCATGGGCTTGTCTTGCAAAGCAAAGTTTTTATAAGGAATGCTTGTGATTAGAAATTCACCCTCTAAGTTCTTTTTCTATATTTAGCAGATATCTATATTTTGTCTTCTAAGCAGCCACCGCATTTTGCAATATGCTCAATTTAAAAATTAGAGAAAGGAAAATAACATAATAATTATCCTATTATTTTATTTATTTATTTTTTTTTTTTTGCTTAAATGTAGTATACAAAATTTTAATACTTATGTTACTAATTTGTATGGTTTATAATTAAGATCACCTATTGTAGCTTTAGCGTCAAAGTGAATCATTATTGCAATCAGTACATTATTAATGTAGAAGGGGGCGCAATAAAAATTGTGATCGAAAAGGGGGGCGCCAGTATTGAAAGTTTGAGAAGTACTGCTGTAGATAGTGAATTACTGTTCTCTAAACTCAATTTGTATACGACCCCCTTTTCTGAGCAATTCAAATGCTTCAACTTTATGTAGACATAACTCAATCAGTTTTTATCGTAATAAAATGAAACTTTTTGTGTTTCCTTTGTTTTTGTGTACTGCATTTTTTCCTAAATATAATTGATAGGACCTGGGGACCGCATAAAAATTTAATTTTTGTATTTTTTTTTGTAAATTGGATTTTTGGTTCGAAAGGCACGTAAAAACATACTTTACCTTTTTAAAAACATTTTCAAATCGGAAGGGCATGTCTAAGCCGATCGGTTGGGGAATTAGCTATTGGTTTACTTTAAGGCTGGACACCCTGTATATATACATGTATATATTTACATACATATATACGTATATACATATATATACATATACATACATGTATATACATATATATATATATATATATATATATATATATATATATATATATATATATATATATATATATATATATAATATTTTGTTTAAAAGATAAAAATGATACTTGTGTGCACGTATAAAAGACCAATAACAAAAGAGTTAAGCTAAATGAAAATCTTTCTCAAGATCGTACACTTTACCTTAAACACTGCTTTAAAAAGTGTCAATTTTACTTGTGTTAATGTTTGCTTTGAACGAATCTTTGAAATTATACTTTTAACAGAAACAATTGAATTATATACAAGAATGTATTAAAAGTCAAGTTATTCTCCAGATTTCTTAAAACCCATTATTATGCAAAAGACGAATGAAAACAACAATTACTAGGGACCGAAAATGTGTGTCATTTTACGAAAAACTCTTTAAATTCACGAACGGTGTGATAATGGTCATTCTTTTACCTTTTAGCACATTCTTGAGCTTCCAAATTTATTAAAAAGAAAGGTTATTTCAATGAAGTGTAAATGAATCTTTTTATTAAGTGAATCTGCATTAGATTTCAAATGATACTATAAATACAAAATTAGGGTCTTCTATAATGTTGTTTCATTGGGAGAAGTCCCAAATCAAATTAAAACATAAGAAATGACAACCAAATATTTCCTTTACAGTATTTTAATTGGCCTTTTTTTGACATGGAAGGGAATTTTTATTGTCAAAAAGAGAAAAATAACTAATATTTTTGAAAAACTGAAAAATTCAAATAAATTATGCTACAAATAAGAGTTACTTCCATAACTGTAGTCTTTTTAAGTAAAGTCACGAAATTAAAAACAACAGTAAATATAACGGATAAAAATGGCTAGTAGCAATATCCTGTTGAATTGACATTTTCAGACGCCGAAAACTACAGAAAGAGTAGAAAAAGTTCAGGTCAAATAAGTAAAGATAATAACCTTTTATATTTCTTGTCGTTTCAGCCTATGGGAAAAGATTCGCTGACATATTACGAGGGTGAGTCATAAAATAAGTTTCCCCTGTCGACTGGGGTCAGAGTTGTGTAGGAAAGTCAAAACATAGAATGAGATGATAAAGATAAGACATCACTTTATTTTTCCAAGTCCATTGAGACATTTGTCATACTTGTTGATAAGCTTCAAAAAGCCCTCCAGGAAAACTGAGGGCTTTTCATACGGAAGAATCGTTTAGCGACTATGGGTGAACGACGAAACAGCAGGTGAACGCGCAAGACACCCATACACCATTGGGTAGAGATCGACCGCCATCAAGTAGATGGATTCGGAAAAAGTGCCCTGGGCCTCTGATCTGGCATTCTGTTGTTGGAGGACAATGGGAGACCACATTCGGCGACGGCAATTTAAAACTATATTGAAACTCTTGGTTGGGAGTGCCTTCACCATCCGCCGAACACTCCTGATCTCTCACCAAGTGACTTTCATCTGTTTCCGGCTTTGAAGAAGAATCTCACCGGATGGCGCTTTAGAAGCAACACTAAAGTCAACCCAGCCGTTAAATGCTTCTTCCGTATTACTGAGTGTTTCCTGGAGGGCTTTTTGAAGCTTGTCAAGTGGTATGACAAATGTCTCATTGGACTTGCTACTTATGTAGAAAAATAAAGTTATGTCTTATCTTTAATATCTCATTCTATGTATTGACTTTCATGCACAACTCTGTCCACTTATATTCCGATTCACCCTCGTATAATATATTATATTATATATTATAATATAATATATAATATGGTATAATATATTATATTATCATAATATATAAATTTAACTATTAGTATTAAAGAAAAGTAATTTAATTTGGTATTTTATAGAAAAAAATCTTGTCTAGGAGGGTGGCCACGGTAGCTTAGGTAAGCATTCGTGGCAGGCATGTCATGAGTTGGAGCCAAGTATCGCTGAAGACCCACCATTCAGAGATACACGTTAAATATGTCGAAGCTCAAACGTCCTGTCGTTGGTGTGAAAGTTAGGAGAAGGGGATGCCAGCTCAGGTGTCACTTAAGCATGGTTCAAAATGAAGAGGTCCATCGCCCTCGTGCAGCTTTCTAATGCTCCCTCGTCTAAGAAGTTCGAACCCTAGTAGTAATGGTATGCGAAGAAGCACTCGTTGCTTTTACAAATATCACATCTTTCACAACATTTCCTTTGAACGTTGTTTTGAAATTAGCATTTCAAAAATATGTAACGTTTACATTCAGCTCAGAAAGTTTCTTTCATTTTATTCACTTATTCAAAACATTGAATCATCTCAAAAAAATTAACAGAGATGATAATTGTAGTATACTTAAAGTCGTCAATTTCACTCTATAATTATACAATTATTTAAACTAAACAAACATTTTTTCTCTAAAGAGGGAGTTATACTACTTGAAGTAAAAAATTATGAATGATTTTATGGGCCTATTTTTAAATTAACATTTTAACTACAGCTGACTTATTTAAAAAATATTTCAATTTTAAAAAAATTAAGATTAAGTGAATAATAAATTTTATAAAAAATATAACTTCGCTTTTATTATTTAAGAATTTATAAGTAAAAAACTGTGAAGCGTAAATTACTTCTTCATGTTTATCTTTTTGAACAATTTCACACATTCAAATGATTTTTGTTTAAATATAATTATTAATTGTGTTTTAAAGCATTTGTAACGTTCATTTATTTACTTATTAATTTATTTTGTAAAATAGTAATACAAAAATTTAGAACTTTAGGGAGTTCAATAGGAAACTAAAAGAGATGTATGCTGCGAATACAAAAGAATATCTTACAAAATTCGTTAAAATTAACAGTGTGACAAACCATGTATACTTTACCCAGAGTAGTAGTTCAAAATATGTTGACACTTAAGAAACTCCCTGGACCTGCAAAAAGAAATGTACTGTAAGTAAGCTTGTAAAATAAGAAAAATGTATGTTAGACTGAATTCTTGTGATTCATTTGACTTTAAACACTTTATGTAATTATAGGAGTTATATAATATACTACTTTTATAACTCAATGGATTATTTTGTAAGCCGTCAAAACGTTTACTATCAAAGGAATCCATTTTTCTAGAAAAAGTGGAAAAATCTCAAGCTTTTCCTTACATGCTGATTGCTGCGAGGACTAAAGAATTCTCAGACAGAAGGATGATAATCGTTCGTATAATATAGATTAATAGAAGCTTTTCTGCTGAAGTTTTTGTTTTATCACCTATCAGCATATATTCTAGATTGGGCATCCTCCAGTTTCGCAAATATATACATTAGAAACACTATTTATCAGTGGCGCACACAAGAATTTTTCAGGGGGGGGTTTGGGGTCGAAAGTTCATCATTTTTGTATCATGCTCCTTTTGATTTTGTCGATTTTCGAGAACAAAACACAGTAAAAAACTAATTCTTGAATAAATGATTAGCATTAATTTATAAAATTAATCATTAATAACAAATAATTAAATTTTACGTACTGTGTACTTAGAATTATAATCAAACAGAAAAATAATCAAGGAATTTGGGGGGGAGTCCGGACCCCCAGGACCCCCCTTGTGTGCGCCACTACTATTTATTAATACATAATGTTCAAAACTTGAATGAAAAAGCATAAAACTGTTTGATATTCGATGGTATTTACCATTAATTTGAATAATTCTTGGTTTCTGCTATTCAAAATAAAATGTTTTATATCTTTTTGTTACTTGGATTCCTTTTTGAAGTCGATCCTCCAAAAGTTGACAAAAAGTATATATTTTACTCAGAATTGAAAATCACTTTGTATAAATCATTTCAAATGATGTTCTACTTCTTAGCACTTATTTACATACAAAAGCTAATTTTTTTCCGTTCTAGACTATTAAAATTTTGCTAAATATTTTCATCTTAATTGAGAAAAACAGCTGTATTAAATGTTTACTACTGATTCAATCCAGGGGTCGCTGAGGAATGTTTCTTTCGAGTCCTAGTGAGTGTCCACCAAAATTAGTTTCGGAGTGCGACGTTAAACAATCAATTACTTTGGATCCAATCACGAGAAATCCTCGACAATCGAAATTCATGTCGCAAAAAGTGTCCGCGTCACTTGACAATGGTTCAAAATGACGTCGTCAACAGCCTTCGTGCAGATTTAGAGCGCGACGTAAATAGAACTCTCGCTCTTTCAGAAAAAGTGATTGTGGAAATCATCACAATAATTTTTCAATGATTCAACAGGATTCAATCATGCGGTAAATTTTCACTTGCGCTGGAAATGCTACCCTCATGCAATTCTCAAGAACTAACGAACAATGCTTTATCATGATACTTCTAAACAGGCCTGAAAGATTTCTAGAATGAGACCTTTAATCTTATGTAATTCATCTGGGAATATATTTGGAAGAAATTTAATATTTTTCTTTTCAGATTTAAAAGTTAAATTACTGTAAACAACTTTATAAAACGCTGTATTCACTGTCGATAACGTATTTTCGATATAAATACGTAGCTGCATTCTATTTCGAAATCAATATGACTATACTTTTATTTACACACATCTATCATTTATTTTTTTCTTACATATTCTAATGCAGTGCTTCTCAAAGTTGCAACTTTCGCGACCCAATATTCAATCACAATTTTCATCGCGCCCCCCTCATACAATAACAATTTATTGAATTCAATAATATTATACTTTGTGACGCTAAAACTACGATCTGACTTAACCTCTTAATTGCCCCAGGCGTATATAAACGTCGCGCTAAGCCAAAGCGTTTATTTCCCTGGACGTATATATATACGTCTTTCCGAGAAGTACAGACTTTTCTGTGCACTGCTCTCAATACAATTATTGGAAAGGCTTTGGAATACAATAAAAACTGGATTCCCCTCCCTATACGCGCGCCTGCGTGGAAAAGGGATTCATTAAAAACCGCACAAGATCATTTGGGTGTTTCATTACATATACTTTTAATTAATAAATTGGTTCGTAACTTAGTAGTGTTAAATTAATTAGAAAATACATTGTGTACATCGGATACATTTAGAAGTGTAAGATATCAGTGTATTTTATTTTTTATTATGTTAGAAAGTATTTTGTTTGTTTACGTTCAGTAATTTAATAATTGTTTTAAATAATGCTTTTCAATATGCTCACGCCCCCCTTCTAGAGTTGTCACGCCCTCCAAGGGGGACATGCCCCACAGTTTGAGAAACGTGGTTCTAATGCATATTTACTTGATTCTCTTTTCTTCATTATTCATGATTTGAGACAATATTCAAAAATTATTTTTAAATAATCTTGCAAGAGTTTCATGTCTGTGATATTAACATTTTCGTTCAAAAAGTAAATAAAATGGTTACTTCTACGCAGAAGAAACATTATTTATCATTCCATAATTTTATTATTTTGGATTTATTCCAGTTTTATATCAATTCTAATCGCTTTTAGAAAAAGTAATTTGTGTGATCTTTCCCAGCTTAAATAAAGCAATACAATTTTAATAATGTGTTCCTTTTAATCTTTTTCTACGGGGAAATGCAACAATTAGGTATCGCATCCCATGGTGTTTTATCTGCTGAAAATTAGAGTCCTTTTGAAGAGTGCGAATAACTTAGGTCATCGAAAGCTATGAGCTTTTTTTCGTTTCGAATCGTTTTTTGAAAGTTAACATTTCCAAAGGTATACGCACGCGCTCCTTTATTTTATTTTCAAATAATATTATAACTCCAAATTTTTTAAAGCGTACAAAAACGTAAGAATAATTATTATGCATTAAATTCTAACCTAAAATTCATGTTAGTACATCACACTTTACAGAAGATGACTCAAGATAGTAATATGAGTAAAATATAGCAGAGAAAGATAACCTTGAAAATATTTATAAATAAATGATAAAACTTCGTGTATTATTAATTTCCTCCACTCAATGATCATTTTATAAGCTTTTCTTCCATACATATTTTTTCTTATCTTGAATTATGCATTTTTACAAATTATTTAGAGTTATCCTACTCAATATAGAATGATTCAGAATATCCCAAATGAAATTTCTTTTCAATTTCAAAAAAATGGAGGTCAATCCATTTTCCAGCTTTCCCATTTCCTTGATTTAAATCCCTCGGGAACTCATTCCATTGCATTTCACGTACAAAATCGAAATCGTTTTTCAACGTGACTCTTGAAATGAAACGTTCGAAATCAACGCCAATAAAATCATCATCTTTTCAGCTTCTCTGTTCCTCGCTAATTGTCTCGTGTTATCTATTTTATCGATTGTTAACCGATTTTCTCGAGCCAAGTTATTGTCTCTAATTTCATTTCACTTGAAGGAGAATTTTTTAGGATTCATGCTCGGATTATCGAAACTTTCAACTGTATCATCACGTACAATTTCTGAGCACTTCAACTGGATCGCAAACAATTCCTTAGAACGCAAAATTCAATTACATTGATTGAGCAACCCCTGTGTGGAAAACATACCGAGAGCACCGAACAATTATTTATCTGAATCATCCAATTGTTCATACTATTCTTTAACTACGCTTTATATATATATGCAAAAAAAATTAGTTTTACATTTAGCTGAAGATTACGTAATATATTTCAAAGAATTAATTCAAAACTCAAAGCGTTTTAATGAAAAGTACTTTCATGTTTTATATCAAAACATTATTCTAATTTTAATTGTAAGATTTATAAAATTTTTAAATTACCAAACATGTGTTTAAAAAGTTGCATTCAAAATTAGGCATTACTGCAGAAAACTATGTATTTTTCTTTATATTCTATAGATTTAAAATAATATAAAAAATAATATTTTTTTATTTACTGGAGATAACATTATTTAATTAAATTTGATGTAATTAACTATTTTATTCCTTTAAAGTAATAAACGTGGTAATTAATTATTTTTTTGAATTATAATGGTGAAATATTAATAATATTAATCATTAATCAAAATCGGGCTTGTTTTCAATATAAAAAACAGGTATTCATAACTTACATTTTTCAGATAATGATTTCATTAACATTATGAGACAAACTGACTGAACTAATGAATATGCAATTATTCTAAAACAAAAATAATAAAATTCTTTGGTGAAATATGCTTCTATTTTTTCAAATACTTAAATTTACATTAATTTAAATATACTTCACATAAAATATTGCGGAAATAAAAAAAAACTAATAGCGTTTATTTGAATGCTAATGAATATTAAAATTAATTATATTATATTAATATTAATTAAGCTGAAAAACACAAGTTGAACATTCTACCGTTTTGGAAACATGTCAAACATTATTTCTAACAATCAAAGACCTACTAAACTATACTACAAAACAAATATTTTTATGATTTCAAAAAAAAAATTATCTCTAAATATTGCAAAAAGTACTGTTGGTACCTTGTACACACTTGTAATATTGTCGCTAGTAGCACCCCCTACAACTCTGGCTTCCACGATTTTTCTCCTACCGATGGACCAAAGTGTCATAAAAAGCGCCTTTTTGTTTTAAAATATTTTAATTGCGAAATAAAGTTTTGATAATGAATCTTGGTGATAATAAATCTATATTTGTTTTGGATTCAAGTTCATTTTCCTCTCCTTTGAACTCTTATTTTAAAGCTGGCATTCAGTTGCATTTAGGCCTACCAACCTTATTTACAAGTAGCAACAAGACAACATTTAAGATCTATCTCAAAAATGGTTAATCATTATTAACTCAAAAATTAGTGATTAATCAACATGGCAAAATTATTATGATCTTAATTATTATTTGAAATACTTTTGTCATACTTATGAATTATTATAATAAAGAAAACCATAATAAAAAAAAATATTTAGATAATATTTACTGATCCACACAATAACACAAACAGCCTTTTTCACTTTTTATTATAATATATTATATAATTTGCTTTAATGATATACAAATATTGTTCATTCATTTTTATGAACATACATATAAAGGGTGATCAAAGGAAAATGCATGCACACTTTAAGACTGGGTAATATGTTATATATATAATGAAATAAATTTCAGTTTGCATTGCCTATAAGATTAAGTTGTAAGAGTTGGTAGTAACAGTTGGCATTACTGTTTCGAAATGTTCAATAATAGTTCAGAGACAGATGGCGCTAGCGTTTTAATAGGGAAAGTCGGACCATGGTGCAAGTACGTCTGAGCAGCGAAAAAGCATTTTGAAATGGTATTTGACGTGAGAGAATATCCCGCAGTGAAGTGCAGTGACATTGGAGGCAACAATATGGAACGGAACCACCAACACGCTTAAGTATTGCTATCCTTCGCGTTAAATTTGGAACTGATGGAATAATAAAGGATAATTATAAGCGACGATCAGGATAGCCACGCACATTAACAAACGAAGCGTTTTCTGTTGGAGATTCATTCACATAGTCACCACAAAAAGCGACATCATAATGTCCACGTGAAACTAATGTGAGAATCGCTAGCGTAGGTCCTACCGGTTGATTCAAAAATAGTGTGACCATTTTCAGAGAATCGTAATTTTTTTAATTAAGTTATTTACTTGAAATTTTAAGTGTGGGCTTTCTTTAACATAGTGCACTAAATAAATGTTTAGTCAAGCCAAAAGAGCTTTCTTTAAGATTTTGATGGAATTTTTCTAACTTCCTTTTTGATTGCTTTTTGAAGCCCTTGAAGCAGTGTTTCTCCAACTTTCAATCCTGGTGACCCAATTTTCAATCATAATTTTTGTCGCACCCCCCATGTACAACAAAAATGTATTTACTGCAATAAAAATGCACTTTGACGCTAAAGCTACAATGCAATCTCAATTATAAAGTATTACATTTTGTATATGTTACTTTTAAGTAAGATATATATATATATATTTTAAGAAAATTACTTAAAATATATATTACTTACTTATTATTATGTTATTTTTCTTTCTCTAATTTTTAAATTGGAACAGATCTCAAAATATATATATATGATATATTTAATTAAAGATTTATTTTCTTCAGCATACATTTCTCAAAGTACAAATGTCATTAGAAAAATAGTCTAGTCTATGTTGTTCTCTATCATATCCATCACATCTGGCATTATCGGGTACGTTTGCGTGAGTCTGGGCAACCTATCGGACATCTGCGCAAAACAAGTAAAAATGCTTTTCCTCGTACATTTCCAGTCAGTTTTGGTCGACTCGTTACTTCTATAGCTACCGAATCTAGCTTGAATGTACATTTTATAATTTGCACGTTAATTGTAATTCACGATAATTAAGTATTTACGGCAGTAGATAAAAATAAAATCATACATACATTTTTAAGTCGTAAGCAAACATTCGACGATAAAAAAGGATAAATAAGTACACAAACGAGCATGGTTCCGAAAATTAAATCAAGGAAATATTCTCAAAAGCACTTAAATTTTGGATTTACCACTACTGAAGTAAATGATGGGGGGGGGAAGTCCCAGCTCGTTATGTGTTAAAACTTACAAATCTGAAGAACAACATGTGAAAGTTGTTTTTAAAACCATGCAAAGTCATTTAGCCATGTTGGTAACGAATTTTAAAAAGTATTTTCTTGATGAGGACAACTTGGTAGCAAGTTACGAGGGGATTAAGGATCTATTTCAAGATACTCCAGAAGGGCTTTCAACTTCTGAAGAAGAAACTTCATAGATTTCACATCCAGTGAAAAATTAAAAGGCAATATTGTAATAAATCGCTCTTTGAATTTTGGGTAGAGGTGGATGATGAATTTTCTGCACTGAAAACAAAAGCACTTCGTATACTATTACCATTTTCAGCATCCTACCTTTGTAAAACCGAATTTTCTGCGGTGGCTGCTTTGAAGACAAAATATAGATATCAGCTAAATATAGAAAAATAACTCATAGTGTCAATTTCTGATATTAAACATTCCTTTGAAAAACTTTGCTCTACAAGACAAGCCCATGGAAGTCACTAATAATAATTAAACTTGTTCTTAATTTGAGACGAATCTTTACGGCACCTTTCCACTAATACTCTTAGGCGTCTTTGGGGATTGTAAATTCGCGTATATTTCCAATCACCTCTAAAAGAAGAAAATTGGGTATGCAAAGTAGATAAGGTAATTAAGGAGAGCGTGGTAAGTTAGCGGAAAAGAAGGCGATTGTGGCAGCAGAAGTAGTGACGAGATTTGCAGGATTCAATTAGATTAAGATATTGGAGTATTGCTGTTAGCATTCAGCGAAGAAGCCTTAGAAGGGTTAATCTACCGGGAGAGATCGGAAGTACAGCCAGGTGATATATTCTAGCTTAGTACCGCTTACCACAAGCGTTAGTATAGTAAAGATAGTTCGATTTTAATGATAGATAATAATTCAAGTTGCGTGTATTTCTCAGACCTCCTATTCCGGTAAACCTTTTCGATATTGAGCTTAGTAATTGATTAATTTCATATTTCGTAATTTAATTTAATAGTCAAAGTAAATCCCTTTTTTGACGTAGACATATAGTTAAATATTTGAACTAAGTGAATAAATATAATTTATTATTATACAAATGGCGTCTGGTCATTCTTTGCCTCAAGTTAATCTTAGTGTCCAGGGTGGAACCTAGAGGGGTTCTCACAAATTTAGTATTAAGAAATTATTTATAAAATAAATTCTTCAGTACTGATACATTAAACGTACACTGGCTGAAACACCGGCTCTTCGCACGAGTTCATTTTTTAAAAAAATAAAACATTATTCTTGATATAATAGCTGAACTGTAAGGAGAGTAAAACTGCGTGCACGGCATTGCATACAAAAATGTAAAATGATTTTTTTTAGATAAATGCTACAATTGTAAATAACTGTTTAAAGGAACTGTAATTTTAAACCTCACAGAATTAGCATTTAGAATGAATGTTAAATAATGAAAAAGAATATGAAATTCCGATGAAGAATAATTGTGTTACTTTTTAATATTTAAAGCGAGAAGACTTCAAAATGTTTTAACCAGGGAGCAGGCACGCACTCTATACTAACGCTAATGGTAGTGCGGGGGGACCCAGTCGCCCCAATAATTTGTTTATAATTATTTTTACTGTACACGAGATACAAATCGGAATTCCAGTGAATGATATAATTAAGAGAAAGTATACTTACTGGCTTTCAAGGACTTTTCAATTTTTCTTTGATGATTTGAGAAAAAATTTAATAAAACACTGAGTAAAAATGATTCAAAAGTGCAAGACCTTAATAGAGGACGCAAATCAGAGACACTTTTCACTAATATTACAGAAATGTTATTTGCTGGCAAAGCTGTCATATTTTGTTCAAGTTACTGTAGTTTTAATGAGCTTTCATGATCGAGTGAGTGAATATTAACGTCGCACTGTTCAGCTACACGAGGGCTTTTGGAGACAGACCTCGTAATTTTGAACCATGGTCAAGTGACGAGGACGATACTTGAGCTGGCCTCTTTTAACTATCACACCACCCCAACAAGAGGACGTTTGAGCTCTCGACAGATTTAACGTGCATCTCTCTCCTACATGGCGGGTCTTTAGTGGTATTGGGCTCGAACTCGTGACACCTTTGATGATCAACAAATAGCAAGTTGAACTTTTACTTTCTTGTGTCTTTTTGACAAGGCGAACTGAACCTTGTGGTACACTTGTGGCTTCATATTTTAAGTTGATGGAGTTCTTTAGGAAGCATTTAAAAAATTTTCTTTTGTTTCCTGTTCATCGCGTTTCTCAATCATGAATAATAGGCATTCTTTCAGCAGGTTCTTTTGCTTGATCAGTTTCAACTTCCATCAATAGAGATCACAGATGCCCCGCGCCACCGCTCTTGGGTTAAAAGTGCATTCAGAAAAATATTCGAATGTTCTAAAAAGGATTATGACGCTTTTCACTATGCTTTAAATGTTTGAGAATACTCATAAAAATAAATATTGGCCAAATAATCCTTCAAAAATCAATAAATTATTTTCCAAATATCGTAAAACACTTTATTATTTACAATTTTCCTTAGCGAAAAACAAAAAAATAAAAGATGGGGCGGAACTAATGTAGAACTAACCATACCAGTAAGTTTGAAGGTCAATCAAATGTATTATGCTGCCTGGCTGAAAAGTGAATCATGTCATCCTTTTCTTTCTACAACTAATGTAAAGTATTTCAATAATAATTACAGTGATGAATTTCTTATCTTCTTAGAATTTTTCTCAGGCTATGGGTTTCTTTTTTTCTTTTAACGAGTAATATTTTATGTTAAAACGTAGTAAAAAATCTCTCATTGTGGAAATACAGCAAATTAAATAAAATGTTTTTGTTTCTTTAGTTTGGTTTTGGAATCAAAGATAGCTATTTGATGACGGAAAAACGCCAGATGATAAACATAAATTATATCATTGCTGTTGTGTATTTTTTAATATGGAAGAATGTATTTTGTTTTACTTCTTTCCGGTTATTTTTTAAATCTTTAAATTTTCGATATGCTCGCGCCCCCCTTGTAGGGTTATCGCGCCCTCCAGGGGGGGGCTCGCACCACATTTTGTGAAACACTGCCTTGAAGGGATCCTACTTTACATCTATTTAATTGTTTTTTAAGTGTATTCCCATAAAAAATATTCTCAAGGAGAACAGTCGGGGTGATGATAGCTATCTATCATAAGAAAGAAAATTCATTTATTTTTGTTTCTTAGCAGTTTTATTGTTGATTTTGCAGTATGACTTGGTGCAGAATCTTGGTGGAAAAAGGACTTTCTTTGAAGGAAAAAACATTTACTTTCTTTGATCATGTGCTTCAAAACTTTTTGCTGATAGTATGTAGCATCAATTTTAGCCTTTAGTTCTACACAAAAAAAGGGGTTTTATTAAGCCTGAGAGGACATTTGCATCCATAACGTAACACCTGACGGCTTACTTACCTTTTCCAAAAGAGCTGCGTCTTTGCGACGCTTTTCACGTGAAATATATTGTATCTCCGTTTCACTAGATGTAAATGCCAGATGAAACAGTGCTTTATCCGAAGTTATCCCTGTTTTGTATATATCTTTGCGTAACATTAAATACAGAGGCCAAGAGCGTTTTCTTCGTTTTTATACGGTCTTTGCAGACATTTGACTACAAACTGATTTATTCACCTTTTTATAACCGATTTTCTTTACCTGACGACAAATTGTCGATTTTGTAGTTTCTTTGCCAAAGTTCTTTGAAACAGAGAATTTTTTACAGCGATAATTCTTTTCAATTTCTTTTTTTTTTCTTGTTCATTAAGGATTTCCTTTCTTTCACATTTTTTTCATGGAGCTTTTGATTGCGAGCAAAATTTCATTTCGCTTTAAAATATCGATAGTAATACATTAGAAAAAAACCTTCTTTGATTTTTTTAAATACTTTATTTATAACAGAATTTCAACAAACATGTCTCAAAAGCCTTAAAATTCTGTTCTGGGTTTGAGGATGATATTTCGGTGCTATAATTTACTTCCACCAATAAAAATTGTTAGATTAGTAATTTAAATGTTTAATTTTTAAAGTAAAACCATAGAAATTCACCATAAATAATTTTAAAATTGGTCACACTAATTTGGAGTCAACCATTATTTTGTTACACACACTGAACAAAGATGACCTCAGTTTTGTGAATGGTTGAAAATGATACAAATTTTCCAAGTTTATTACTTCAAGCAAGAAATCTAGAGGAACTGCGCTATGAAATTCAAATGACCCAATTCCTGTAGCTACTTCGACAGATGTCACCAACAATGTAAGGTATCGTGCTCAAAAATGTTTAGAGGCTGATGGATTACAGTTTCAACACTTATTGTAACTTTGTAATTTTTATTCACTGTAAAACTTATGATAATATATACGTTTTCCTTTATCAAAGTGGGTATACATTTTTTATCACCCATGAATATCACATGTATACCCATGTATCACACATGAATGCACATATATACACAGATACATATGTATATATGTGTGTAAGAAAACTATGAACATTTTTAGATCCATAACTCCACTTAACGACTTTGATCAGGGCTGGAACATCACCAGTCACACATTTCATGCCCTTAACCCCTCGGCTTCCACTGTTGATGCCCTCACGTTGGTGTGGTGTAGAAATTTAGAAAGTGGGATACATTTCAGGTGTCATCCACGTTAGCTGATCAAGGCTTGAAATTATCAAGTCCGTATAGCCCTCCTGTTGCTTTAAATTTAAATGTTAATAAACTATCAAATCAAGTCTATGGTCTATCATGATACTTGATTCTTTTTGCTGCAAAAATCTTTTACTTATCAATTATTAATATTTTGAGCAATGGATCAAAATTTAAGTAATAGAAACTTTTAGATAGTTTCTTGAATCAAATATTTTCCAAGAAATTCAGCTTATTTTAGAAAAAAATTTCTGTAAGAAATAGTTTTAAAAAATTAATTAATAGATTATTAGTAAAACGAGTAATTAAGTTATTGTTAATAAACAAAGGGTTTAAATATAAAATGGCTGCAATTTCTCAAAATCACATTCTCCAGTCATTTGGGCAATAAACAACAAGATAATTTTTCAAATACATATTACTCCAAACATTTTCTTGAAATTTTAACAAATATTTCTTGAAGGAATAACTAAAAACTAAATCTCTTGATAGAAGATGTATATTCTGGTTCTCTTAAATTGCTTTGTTATTTTTTGTAATACAAATCCTTTCTAATCACTGCATATATTATTAATTAGGTTCACTTTTTTCTAATTAAACCTTATTATTCCAAATGTCCCTTTTAAGATAGTTTTAATCTAATTACTCAGTTTTTATAAAAGTGAAAGCTAAAACATGAAAACTGAACAAGAACTATGGTTGAAAGCAGTTTATAAAAATCTAAAAGATTCATCAACAGTTTCTCAATGAACTACTTTGTGGAACTAAAAGAATCTATCTCCTTAAGAGAATTCTTGAAAGTATCGACCATCGTCTTTTTTCTAATTTTCTTTAACTCATGTCGTTTATTGCCGCCTTTTATCAAAAACCTATTGAACGGATGTCCATCTGTCGACTTATTTATTCCATTTTCTTATTAAGCAAATAATTTATGTTTTTTCATTTCTCCTTGCCATTTTATGCGATTTGTAATCAAAGACTTTCTTGAAATATTTTTCTCTGAAGCTAAAACTGAAATAAAAATTACCGGAAGGATTAAATATTAATTCAAAAAAATCCAGCTGATATTACGATTTGTGACTGAATCAGAAATTAAAATCTTCCATCCAGCTGCGAATTGACTTAAATAGAAATCTTAAAATTTAAATTTTTTTTAAATTCTTTGAAAATGAAAAGATTCCTAAATAGAATAAAAAACAATTTCTTTAAATTTCTGTAAAATAGAACTATAATTTTGATATGTTTAATGCTGTGAATTTAAAAAAAAAATGTTCGAATCAATCGATCGCTTAACTTAATAGTATTTCATTCTCAAATTCATTTATTTTTTCTTAATCATCATTTCTCTACAACCAAATTAAAGTTAATTGGCCTTAAATTAGAACTCCCATCCTATATTCTAATTAAATCTTAAAATACAGTCCAATGGATAAATTGTGGAAGGCAGTGGAAGAAAATTTTCACTAACAGAAGCTTCATTTATAAAACTTTTTAAAAAATTGCTTTAATATCCAAGAATTGTAAATTGTTAAACGGTAATAAAAAATATTTCTTCTTTGCAGAATTCCCATAATATTTTCTAAATTGTTAATAGTGATGTAGTCGAAAGATTAATTCAATTGTAATTTTTGTTTGATTATTTTACCAGCGCCTTTTTTTTAAAAAAGTATTCTCTGTTAATTCAAAAACTTAATAGATGAAAAATATAGAAGACTTTGAATGATAAAAGAAGGGTCAATGTAATAATTACACTGTCAAATTACAAAGAAACACGAGGTCTATTGACGACATACCTCGTAATTTTCAACTATAGTTTTAGGACCACTCTTGAGCTTTTAACCCCGTTTCCAGAACTTACACACCACGCCCGCCGACGAAAGGACTTCGAGTCTCAACATACATCGGGCCCGCTACACGATGGAGTCTTGAATGACTCGACGGAAACAATGCCGATCAAGAGTTCGTGACCATAACTTCTCGGCTAGTACACTCACAATGAACCATAGAATTATCATTGTCAGCATAGAACCAGAGAAAATGTTTGAAATAAGTTTTTAAATAGGCACAGAAATGTATCCATTTTCAGAAGTCAGCCAAAAATTTATAAATGCTGTATGAAGAAAAATAAAATGATTAGAAATGAATGGTATCAATGATAGCACGATGTCGTGGATGAAAAATATTGAAAAGAAAACGAAATAAAAAGGAAAAGAGAAAAAGGAATGGATCTCTATGAAAACAAAATTTTCACACAAGTCATCAATAAACTCTTATATAATATTTCAACCACATATTTTTACACTTTATAATCTGTTAATAATTATTTTGAAGTTTATAGAAAAATCTCTAATCATCTTATTATTAAATGACATCGAAAAAAAACAAGAATACCGATACATAACAGGCAAATGAACAAATTGTACATTGAGATATTGTACATTCAGCGAAGGGTTTCTTAAGCAAACAAATCTATTTTTGGATAAACACTCTTTTGACCTCAATCCAGTTCCTTATCACACGATGCTGCCGATCTTCAATGCAATCATTCAAGTCTGGATTTTAAGCCCGTTTTAAAGAGAAAAAAATAATTTTCCTACATATTTAAAAAAGGGGGAGGGGATTAACTCATTCACTCACTCATCACGAAATCTTCGGAACTATAAGATCCACAAACTTGAAATTTGCCAGGTATGTTCCTTTTGTTGAGTAGATATCTGCTACAAACAGGTTTAGTGAAAAGCGACTCCCAAGGAGGATTGGTCTATTTTTGACAAAAATTCTCACTTGTGAACTATTGCACTTAGATACATGAAATTTGGCAAACAAGTTTCTTGTATTGGGTAGAGATCCACCGCGGAAGAGTTTCGAGTTCGACTACAAAGAGGGTGTTTACGATGCCTTATAGATTAAGAAATCCCGTTTTTGAACAACTAGACCTACAGTTTTGGAATTCTACAGGCATGTTTCATTTGTTGAGTAGAGATCCCACTAAAAATGAGGTTTAAACAAATCAGCTCTAAGCAGGATGCTACAGGAGAATAATTAATAAATATACATGTGTTTCAGAAACTCAAGTCCTGTTCTTTTTAAATCAAGAATCAAGGGTGATGAAAATACTTTTCAAAACAAAGAAAATCTATCGATGGGACATGAATATCAATAACCTAAAAAAATAATGTATATACATACAATGCCCTGAAATACCCAGCGAAGCTGTAGCATTTAGAAATTTATATATAATACAAGAACCCCTAACTTAAGCAAATTTTAATGATGGTATTCAATATCAAATGAAGATGAGCTTTTTTGAGGTTCTTTAATGTGAGCAAAAACCACAAGAAAAGTTCCAGATAACATACTTTTTTACGCTTCAATCCTCTTACTATTCTTGTATTTGTTTTATATTCAAAATGAACAGAAATATTAGTAAAAAAAATGCAGCAAATCTTTTTACAGAAGTGTATAAATTTATTCTTCTTTTCTAAACACTGCAATCAAAAATTTATTAAGCCAGCTACTTTCATTTTTAAAAAATTATAATCCATACTAACATTTAAAAAAAATCTTCAATACATTTGAATAAAAATACGTTTTGTAAACTGTTTACCGATAGTCTATGCTTCGTTTTTGCTTCCCGTATGTACGAATATTGAATCCTAGTAAACTTTGAAGTTATTTAAATCTGACATGATGAGTGTAATTAAAAAGTCTTAGCTGATGCTCTTTTTAAAAGAATAAATTACTTTTGTTCTTTAATTAGAGCCACAATGGGCTATTTATTCCAGATTTTAGCCGAAGAAATCTTGAAATAAAAGGAACAGAATGATAAAATAAATCTTTTTATTTAAGAAGGTAACATAGGATAGAGAGAGAGATTAGAAAATACATTTCAATGGAAATCTCAAAAGCTGAGCTTCAGATAAATATTTAAGTCTTTGATGCTTTAATAGCTACTTAAATGCGATTTAATTACCCACTGCAAATGTAAAAGACGTTTAAAACAGGAAACAGTTGAATTCGTGAAAAGTTGGTAGCGAAGGAAAGTCGCAGAACTAAGCCTTTCTTATCCTTATTTAATGAGCCTCAATAAAGGAAATAACAGCTAAACATAAAGCCTTTTAAAAATGCTTCACTATAAGATTTTAAGATTTTTCCTATAATCTTTTGTTATTTTTTTCTTTTTATCTCCTTCTTAAGAATAGTTTCTCTGGAAATGCCTTCTTTCTCAAAAGAAAATTGCGTCCAACTGAATTTTTCCAAATGTATGTTTTGCTGGTGCATGTTAAATACGTCGTGCTCTCAAAGTCTACACGTTGACGGGGTCAAAAAATTTGGAAGTCAAATGCCTGTTGGCTTCGGCATTTGACCTAAGTTCAAATTTAAAACACATAATAAATGTATTATGAGGACTTAATAAATGACCAAAAACATAGTCATCTGGGAATATCTCCAAATATTGTGAACTTTTAAATTCTTTTTGTTTTGCATTTAGTTCAAAATGTTTTTTACCTGTGCATTTACGAAGAATATCTTATTTTCTGGCTGTAGAGAAGAAAAAAATTATTTAGATAAAATTTAATTATTTCATTATTTTAGTCGTAAATTGAATAACACATTAAATTTAACGCAAGATAAGTGTGTAGTATACTCGCGCGCGCGCGTTTTATGAGCAATGTTTTTAAAAAGGAACGGTTAAGAGTTCTTATTTACCAATTGAATAGAACTATTGCTCTTTTTTTAAAAAATTCCATAGAGAAATACGAAGAAAAAAATATTCATTCAAGATTCCTATTGTGCTTACACATAACTAAGAAAAAGTCAGCTATGATAATCTCTAATTCACTATTAATTATAATTTAAGGAGCGTTTTCAGCCAAATGGATAAAAGAAAAAGATAATAAAGCCAAACAAAAACAAGAACAGTTTGATTGGATAAGATTCAGTGTTTTTTGATCGCAAAAATTCATTGCTTATCTTAATTCATTAAAAAATACAGCAAAACGTGTTCAACACAACTTGAATTTTTAGAAAGGGATTTCTTCTTGCAATAGTTATCGAACCATTAAACGACTTTATCCAGGGATAGTGAAAAACTATTTTTAACAAAAAATTGCAAGGATTATTATCAATACTTTGACATTAAGTTGCAACATGGAGAATAATAATTTCCCAAATTATCTCAGGTGTATTTTTCTTTTAAGTTTGTTTTTCAACTAGGTATTTAAAATTGAAAAAGAAAGTATATCTCTTTGAATCGCAAGAATAAGTAATCTGCCCCAAGTCTTAGTGTTAAATGAAATGTTCAAAATCCTCAGAGGTCAACCGATTGCAGGAAAAGCTCGTGTAAATCAAGGCGACATCAATTAGGGGCCAGTTGAAACTTGATCATATCTTACAGACATTTACGTTGGTTATAAGAAACTTGTGTCGTTTTTAAGGGTACATTTGTGTAATAAATAATTTGCCATAGAGAAAATAACTTTATTCCCTGAATATCCACCCTTGCATCGAGCAACCCTTTCTCTCAATGAGAAATTAATTTATAAATTCCATATTTTCCCCTAAAATTTGTTATTTTAATTTTTTTTGTAAATGTTGACACAACTCTCTCTTAACTATTCAATGTTTATCGAACGCATGCTTAATCAAAGACAAAAATCATTCGATTTCTAGGGAATGTTCTCAGCCTTAGTATATAACTTTGATCTGATCTCTACTGCAGCCTGAGATCGTGCGCTACCAATAACCACTTCGTTCCTATTTTGCGTCAATACATTCATATTGTTTTGTCACTTACTTCTGTTGACATTTTCAACTGAAATGGGTTTCACTCTTTGTCTCCAAATATTTAACATTTCCTGACTTTCTGTCGCCTTCGGAAGGAGAAATTTTTTAAATCATTTCTTTGTGTAAAAGGAGGAATTCTAAGCAATGCATTTTTTACAACTTCTGTAACATTAGCGCCGTCTAAATGCAGAAAACAAACACGCATGCATTACATTTTTTTATTTCATAAACATTTTAAGGGTGAGAAGTTAAAGAGAAAATAATTGGAGATTTAATTAATAACAGTAACAAAATACATTTGCTAGAATAATGGATAAATAATTTTTATCGAATTTGTGTGGTTCGCTAGCTGGTGAAAACAATTTTTGAACTAATTAACCGACAAAAATTTATAATATTAATATTTTTTCATTTACGTTTTTTATATTTTTAAATGCGAATTTAAAAACGTAATCTCCTAAAATGTTAACGAATACCAGGAAAACTCATGCGATAAATTGACGTCATTTGAAATGTCAATTTATAAGTGACTCTTGAACTTAAATAGTCAAGCCATTTAAAGTTACTATTGTTTTTTAAAATTATTTGCATAAGGCGTCTTGAATATTAAATTTTTTTGGAAGATTAAGCATTCTTTCCAAATTTCAAGCTTGAAAAATAAAATAAAAAATTGGAATCAATTCAAACGTCCAATGATCCATTTCCTTTCTTGTTTTTATTACATAAGCTTCAACAGATTTTAGGTACATTGAGTTGTGTTTTGATGTGAAGACAAGTTTCGAAAGCATCACAATTAATAGGGTAAAAATAAGAGAAAAATGTTAATTATTAAATAATATTACTCTGTAGAAATTTTCAATGAAAAAATAGAGTTTTTGTAAACATTTTTGCTAACCGTATTAAAATAAAAATAGTAATGTGCTTTCATAACTAACCGAAAAGAAAAACTGTAATTAGTTCAACAATTATTTCGAAATTTCAAAATTACACGCAGCTAACATATTTAACATTTAAAAAATTTAAATACAACTCCAATATAATTTAAATTACCTCACCAAATTAGTATTTTATTGAAACAGGTACTAAGACATTTTTCTTTGCTAATCCGAAAACAGTTCCGAAATTTAGGGACATTTTTAAAAAAAGAAAGAAAATATGCTTCGAATCATTAAGCATGAGGAATATTTTAAAGCTGAATTCTTTAACATTTTAATCAGAAGATAAACTCGGTAAATAATTTTCGAAAATGCAACTTAGTAAACTGATAAAATACGATTTATAATCGCCTCTATAAAAAAAATCAGACAAATGAAATTATTTCAACTTTTATTTTAAATATGATCAATATTTTTGTCCAATATTTTAAGCTTAAGAAGTAATACAAATAATTTCATAGAGAAGTACAGTTTCTTTTCTTTTTCTTTAAATAGAGAGAAAATTTAACATTACATCCACTTGATATATTTATTAATTCTTAGAAATTGAAAGAAAAAGAATCGATCCCTTTTGTTAGATTTGAGAAAAAAAGTTGGATGACTCCCACCCACAGAAATGGGCTTTAGAATTTCTTTTCTTACTACACACATGCTAAAGCAGGTAAAACTCTTAGAAAACCAACATCTCTTCTTTTATCCCCTTCTCGTTATCCTTATTTATGAGAGAATCAAAGAAAATTAACATTTTCTTCTGCAATTGTTACTTTTGACATAAAAAAACAAAGCAAAAAAATTGTGTGTGTCGGCTCCGACGTACGACTGGAGTTTACTCCTTGAATATTATTGTCTAGGCAAAAAGGGTAATTAAACCCATCTCATATAATACTGAAACCATGCATGCATTTTCTTTATTCTGTTCAAATTTTTCATATTGTTTCGGTAAAATAATATATATATAAAATAATATACATCAATTATGTTACATAAATATATGTTACTCATAGTACATAAGTACATTGTTAAGAAGGTTTATTTAATTCACTATATATATATATATATATTAATATCACTTTGATTACTAATTCCATTAATACTTTAGCCATTATTAATCACTTTGACAAGAGGCCTGTGGTAACTAATGTATGATACGTGAACGTCGGTAGATTTAGGAATCGTGAAAACATCGGATATCTAGTCGCCCCAGTGCTCTACCTGTATCAAAATCTAAATTAAGCTCTGATTTTAATTGTATTACTCTCAATCCTTCATCTTCATCGAAATCAATACTGAAATCGCCAGCAAGTATGAGTGGAAGTACATGATACTGTTTCCCCAGTAGCTTAGAACCACCTTCTGTATATGCTAATAACGTCTCGAGGATATAATCTATAATGTCAGTAACATTTTGATTGACAGAAATATAAACTGTGATGTTAACAACGGGTTTACAGTTAGGTAAAGGACATCTCGCGACAGATATATCTCCCATTCGTTACTTTTCTATGCAACACACCAAAACAGTATTAAATACATACCCCCCAAATTGGGGATTTTTAGTTGTTATAATCAACTTCTTTGTCTCAAACTTTGAATACCACTATTCAATCATCGCGCCCCCCTCCGTACAATAACAATGGATTGAATTCAATAATACTATACCTTGACAATAAAGCTACAATATGACTTTAACCTCTTAGTGCCATCGACGTATATAAACGTCTTACTCAGCCAAAGCGTTAATTTCTGGACGTATATATACGTCTTTCCGAAGAACGATCTTTTCTGTGCAGTGCGACCCATAAAATTTTTCCAAGAGCTTTAATGCAATAAAAGGACATTGACAGTGTTTGCGAAGGATTTACTTATTTCAAAGGATTTTTGCTTATTTATTTCTTTTCTCCTCCCCCGCCCACGCAAAAAAACATCAAAATACGCTCGTCTATGTGGTAAACGGTGACATTGAGAAGCGAATTGCGTAACTTTTAACAGGCAGTTACGGAATTAATTATAAACCGTACAAATTATCAAGATAAGTATTAAAACAAGCCCACACATGGGGTCACTGATAATTATCGAACTTGTTCTTAACTTAGTATTGTTAAATGAATAATAAATTATACACATTTATAAGTGTACATTTATAAGTGTATTATACCAGTGTAAATGTGTATTCTATCTTTTATTATATCAGAAAGTATTTTTTTTTGTTTACTTTCAGTAAATTAATAATTTTTAAATAACCTTTTGTTTTCGACTTTTCAATATACTCGCGCCCCCCCTTGTAGAGTTATCATGCCCCCCAAGGGGGGCGCGCCCCACAGTTTGAGAAACACTTGTCTAAAGAGCTAAGGCATGAAGTGTCGCTTGGCTCGAAAACAGGTTTTCGACGCCAATTACGCTAAAAAGTTCGTAAACATATGCGAATTTTTTTTAAAAGTTTCGATTTTTTTTCTGAGGGCTTTGTTTTTAAAATATATTTTCCGAATTTTCCAAATAGATAACAAATAACGGTAATTTTTAAGCAAACAAAAATTGTATAAATGATTTTTTATAAAAAAGGGTAGATGAAAAACACAAAAACTTTTTTTTAATCCGTAATTTTTAAGAAATTATTTTAATCTTTTAACAAAACACGGATAAGAACATTTGACACTTGGGGAAAAAGTTCCGTGCAATTATTTTTATAAATAACGAAGTTATTAAATATTTAGTTAGAATTTTGAACATTTTTTGAAAAATTGAAAAAAAAAAGAAATCGGCATTTTATATTTTAAATCATTGATTCTAAAAGAACAAAGTATGAACTTTATTAGTACGGAATTTCGATGCATTACAATAGTAAGAAATCCGTACAGAACGATTGAAAAACTATTTTCATAAAAACGCATCAATATTGACTAATTTTAGAAAAAATCATAATAAATGCACAATTTCATTATTTTGTAAGAAAATTTATTCCGTATCGTGGCAAAATAAGTGGTCTTTCCAATTCTGTAATTATTTTTGTCTGATTTCGGTAAGAAAAGACTTATCACAATTTTAAAAACGAAGAAAAAGCAGAAACTCTTCCTCCTTTCTTAGGACAGAGATTTAGCACATTCGCAGAAACGCCCGTAATGCATTTTTATTAACGCTTTTTTTAAACCACTCCTCATAATATTTTCACACCGGGGCTTTATATGAAAATGGATTCTTAAGGAGTAAACTCCAAAAAAAAAAGGAACAAACCAAAGGTTGTTTTTTAAATCTTCATAATGACAAAATTGGGGATAAATATTGCAAAAGAGAGAAAACCTCGCGCAAGATGTAATTTTTTGACATCTAAATCCTTTATTTTTTTTTAAAAAAGAAACGGATTTTAATTCTTTCGATTTGATTGTTTTACACAATATATAATTATTTTAGAAAGGTTTCGTAGTTTTCTTACAGTTAATTTGATAAAAAAAATTGTCTGCTGCTATTAATATCTAAACTTCGGTTAATCCGTAGAATAAAGTGCATGTTTATTGCAATTACAGGTTTATTAGATATTTTGTAACGTCCCACAGTAAAGTAACATGACAGCTATTGGGGATGGACACCATAATTTGGAGCCATGATCAAGTGACGAGGACACCACTTAGATTAGCACCTCACTTACTGAACTTCCACGCAACGCCAATTTAAAGATTTTGAGCCACAACAGATTTAACATACATCAGCCCCTCTACATAGAGGTCATTAGTGGCATCAGGACTCAAATTCTTGAGTCAGCAGTAATAACATGAAATACAAATTCATAACCATGAAAAACTCAGCCCCGTTTTTAAAACTGGTACTCAGTTGTAATGGATGGGCAGTCCCATCCATTAGTGTACGAAGGCTAGAAGGAAGATTAGCCATATAATCAAAAAAAACTTAATTTATCAACAATTCTCAACAACGTAAAAAATTCACCAACCCAAGTTAAGAAATGTACCTTAGACAAATATGGGAGCAACAGCGAGGTAGACGAGATAATTGAATATTTAATCATAAATCGGTTCACTTACTCTTAGCACGTCTTGGCAATACACCTTCTAAATATTTGAAGATAAGTTCTAAGTTAATCTAATTCAAGCCGACACTAATCCAATTTAACAACTAATTGACCAAATCGTCAATCTTAATTATTAATCAAATAATCTATGAAGTGCCATCGACTAGCTTTACGTCAATCACTAACTGGTATCCTTTTATCTTCTAACCTTCGAACTTGAAAGTTGATCTTTAAATACAAGCCTTTATTTGAATAATTCGCGTCTTCTTCGGAGGAAAGTTTTCGATTGAATATTATTAAAGAACAATTATTCCCCAAGAGGATTAGTAGGTAGTACGCGAATAGACCCTTTACCCTCCCGTGAAGAAATGTACCCGAGCCAATAAAAATTACTTTTATCAATTTTAGAACTGATTCAAGAATTGCCAAAAAAAATTTTAAGTTATTCTACTTCCTGATCTGATTCGCACACATGACAGCATGCAAAAAACAACTAATCTACATTCATATTTAAATTTTAATCGGTGTACTTCCCTTACATCACACAAAATAGTACACCCCATTCGAGCTAGGATCACAGGAAAACCTCTTTTGAGTAAAAAACCCTAGCCGTGCACTAAACAAATGCTTAATAGCTAACAACTGCTTGATTTTACATTATTTTTCTTCTTTACATCCTTCATCTCATATAGGTATCTCAGAGCCTGTTACCCTGAAATGGAAATAGGATCACTACCACATAATAATTTGCATCTTGCGACGAATCTTTACGGCACATTTTCACTAATATTCTTAGGCGTCTTTGGGGATTGCAATTTCGCGTATATTTCCTATCACCTCTAAAAGAAGAAAATGGAATATTTAAAGTAGATAAGGTATTTAAGGAGAGCGTGGTAGGTTAGCGTAGAAGAAGGCGATTGAGCCAGCAGAAGTAGTGACGAGATTTGCAGGATTCAATTGGATTAAGATATTAGAGTATTGCTGTTAGCATTCAGCGAAGAAGCCTTAGGAGGTTACTCTACTTGAAGAGATCATAAGTACAACCAGGGGATATATTCTAGCTTCGTACCGTTTACCATAAGCATTAGTTTAATAAAATTAGTTCAAGTTTAATGAAAGCTAATAATTCAAGTTGCGTGTATTTCTCAGACCTCCTATTCCGGTAAACCTTTTCGATATTGAGCTTAGTTATTGATTAACTTCATATTTCGTAATTTAATTTAATATTAAAGGTAAATCCCTTTTTGACGCAGACATCTAGTATAATATTTGTCATTAGAAGTTTGATATTTTGAACTAAGTGAATAAATATAATTTATTATTATACAAATGGCGTCTGGTCATTCTTTGCCTCAAGTTAATCTTATTGTCCAGGGTGGAACCCAGGGTCTTCCCACAATCTATACATTGAATATCGTTAATCATCAATATATATACAAGTCGTTTAACAGGCATGGCAGCGGAGCTGCATAGAACTCCTTACGTTTCCCAGTGCTTTGGATGGTACGGTCTTGTTGCAATAAATCCTGCCCGAACTTATTGACGCAGTACAAAGTCCTCCCCTCGTTGCACTGATCCATATTGTAACAGCATGGCCGCTCCATTACAGAATTCGCGTCCTCCGATACCTCAACATAACCTTTGAAGAGCGGTAGATAGGTCGCATTTAATTGGCTTGCCAGATCACCGAACCCATTATGCATGGACTTATTCTGGGGTCACACTAAGATTTGGGGTACGAGAGAGACGTTACTTGAAATCATCATCACTCGAATATCAGCAGCTGCCGACATGACATTCAGGAATCTTCCAGAATGTAAGGAATTCCATGCAGCGCCGCTGTCACACCTTCCAGAGCACTTTGTGTCGTAATTTTGAACACTTGTTGCAGTACAACCTTTCAATAGAATGCTTTCCGTCCCATTAATGTATTGCAATTTCTGTTCTCTTTCTGTGCTCCTTTGCACCATAGCACAAACATGATATTTGCGACCCTTCATTCCTATGGGATCCCGAGTCGTCTCTGTACCTTCTACACATTCTGCAAGTGTATCGATCTGGTATATATATATGACATGTTTTTTGAGTCAGAATCAGACTTAGTTTTAGAAAGGATCTTTATTTGAAGATATCTATACAAGTTCTGACGCTGAGAGGAGAGAGAGAAAAGAATGCCACAGTGAAAACTAAGTGGGTTAGCACTTAAAACACTGATGAGGTAAGTATCGCGGCTTTTATGATTTTACTTGAAAGTTAATGCTGGCGTATAGGGCTATTATATCTAACGATCTGGAATTAGACATGTTTATTGGCTAGGCCATATGTTCGGAAGAAATAAATGGGTGATTAGTTTGATACTTGAAGATGAAATGAAAAAGATGAGTTAAGTGCTAGATAGGGATTTAATTTTTAATCTAATTTAATTATCCTTGCATATATATATAGTAAATTCAAAAAAAGAAATCATTCAACAGTTAAAATACACACGCGCAACATTCATCGATGTTGGAAAGTATGAAGCATCAGTTGCAGAATATAACAAAAAAAAACTGGTTTAAAGGAGGTATGGTCCCCTCTTTCAGATACCGGAATTAAATCTGATATCTGAAAAAAGGGACCATACTTCCTTTTAACCAATTTTTATGACTTCCTTTGGCCATTAATCCCACTCATTTGAAAACTTTGTTTTCAGGCTTTGGATGGTTCTAGGAAATGGGTTGCGAGTTGTAATTTGACTGTTGAGTGGTTATTTTTTTACATTTTATCAACCCTATGTAAATGCCATATTTCACTAAAATCTGTCCAGTAGTTTTAGATATAATCGACCCAATTTGAAAATTCTCCTAATTTTGTCACCAGTTTTGTATTTAATGATGTAAATGCATGTATTAATTCCCGTTAATTTTTAACTTCATTTTAAAAAAACCCGAAAGCTGGGTTTCTCTGACCAGCATTACCTGAGCTCAAGAAAAATCAGGAGTGAAAAAACCACGAAAACGGCGAGAAGGAAAAGCAAAAATTTCTTTTACATTTAATGGAACTTGGAATACTTGTAATTTAAAATTAAATATGGAGACGAAGGCCGAAAACAAAGTTAAAAAGGACAAAGATCCCGTAGAATTGAACAAAACATTTACTGTAGAAAAGAAAACAGCTAAAAAAACCACTAGAATACAAAACAATGTACGTTTTGAAGGTGTCCAAATTTTTATAGACAATTGTAATTTAAAAAGTACGATCGACAATGTTCTAAACAACTTTAAAACCACATGTGACTCCTTAGAAGTAACAGGAAAACAAAAAGAAATATCTTTTTAGCCCTTTAGCGAGCAGTGGCTAATATGTCTAGCCACGTATCAAAATTTTTTTCTCCAAGGGAGTGTTGCATATTTAGTCCGTCCATAAACGTTAATTGAAGCTAAAACGCATTAAAAGAAATGCGGATGGCAGCACGATACCTCTTTTTTTTGCATTTCATGTCCTCTGATGGGTAGTTAAAAACAGTTTCTCTCGATGTCAATCTACAAATTGTATTTTGATTACTATAAATAAAATTTATGATCTTTGAAAAAAATTTCAACATGTCTTAGTATACTTTTCTCTCATCTGAATGAATTAAGCAAATTTGTAATTAAAAAAAAGGTTTTATTTAGGTTTTTGGAAAGCATTTATATGTGGATAGAGGTTCCATCCACTGCCCACATAGAACAGAAAAATGACCTAGAAATTTTCGCTTTTCCTCCACTCGAGAGGAAGCACTTAGAATAATGTGAAAATATTGGGGGTCGGAAATATAAACAAACTTTGTTTAGAATATGTGGTACAAGATTCTCGGGTTCGAAAATCTTTCATTACAGCTTTTATGATTGGAGAAAACGCTTGCATATAATAAAGTTTCACAGTAAATACTCATCAAATTTGTGAAATAACTCATTTAAATTCTCAAAAATATTACTTTATTTCTAACTTTTTATACTAAAATTAAATAAAATATAAAGTGGAGATGTATACCGATTTCAATGTATATTCTAAGTATTCTGTATATATTCTAGGTATCTATATATATTTTAAGTTAGTATATATTGTATGTTGTACAATTATTCTATAATTATTTAATTACCCTTATACTTTGTATTTCATTGTTATTGAAATAGTTATCAGCATAAATGTTAATTTTTCATAAAAAGTTTATTGTGATATGATTAATTATTTCTGTCCTGAAAAGTAAGTTAAATGTCTTAAATGTGCAGTGGCTATAACGTCTAGCTACCACCCAGGAAAAAAACCCTCGATCAGATAATTTTTTTGACTAAATAACGTTTACAGAGGATAACATTTCATTTATCAAGTACTTTATCACAGAAAATTGTATTTTAGCTGTGTGCCCTTTAAAGGGTTAATGAAGTGGAGCCGTTCAAACTTTCAGCAAGTCAAAACCAATACCAAATACCTTCTGCGAATTGAAAGACAACCTGCTGCGCAAATTCGGAACGCAAATACACTCCAGCGTAGATACATTTTCAACTATCAAGAGACACCAAAGTAAACGCATATGGAGTACTTCTACAGGATGCAAGAAATCGCGTCTCTAATAAAAATGGACAAGGCAGCTTTAAAATTTTATATAATAAAAGGATTGACGGAGAAGAGTGCTATAGAAATGCAACTTAGTTCCCTAGATATGGAAAACGTGAAAAAAAACCTTAAAATAAAACAGAGCCTGTCTCCAGTTTAGCAGAAATTATGCGTCAAAATTTCTTGTGAAAAAAAGTACCTAATCATCAGACACCGCTTGCCAATAGACAGCAGTACGGAAGATGGAATTAGAGAAGTGGTCAACATCAGCATCCATCGGTTTATTCAAGAAACGATGTATTCTCTTTTCAGAGACCGGCATTAACTCCTCAGCGCCCGACGATTTACCCAAGGAGAATGAACCGAGATTCACAACAACGACTAGTGGATTTGCGGACTAGATGCTTTAACAAACCACCACACTCAAAGGATACAAAAAAAAATAACACTGTCTACCAATAAAACGGAGATGAGAACCAAGTATCATCGAGCCTACAACTTTAAACAAGTTACTGTTCTCTTAGACTTCGAATCAACTGTGAACATTATCAGAAAAAGATTACTCAATCAAATAAAGGGAAAACAAAATGTGGAGCACAAAGAATCAAAAATATCTACCATCAATGGACAAATTAAAGTGAGTGAAACAAATATTTTTCAACTAAGTATAGGAGAAATCCATAAAAATGTTAAATTCTTCGCAGTAAATGTATTAAAAGTACATAGTATATTTTGCGTAAAGTGATATTGTTTATATTAGGAAAGAAAATAGAAGAGTTATAATACAATTTTTGAGAATTTTTAATGTACTTCATTATTTTATTTTAAAATGTTAAGAGACTTTCCATTTTTGATAGTTATTTGTGGCGGTCTCTTGGAGGCTCGGATAATGGCAATAGCTGTTTCACATTTAGCACCACCCCGAGAGCACGTGTAGCTTGAGGAATGCTACGGACGCCTGTAACTTTACTCCCCAGATCTCATATGGCTGGACTGTGGCCTTACAGTGGGTCCCAAGTCATGTTGGGATCTCCGGCAATTGGAGAGCTGAACAAAAAGCGAAGCAGAGAGCCGAGTCCTGTCAACCGGAAGTCCCCTTGACCCTCAGAAGAGCAAAGAGCATTATTTCCACAAACAAATGTACTGTCGTGGCCCAAAACACCAAGAGCCTTGGAAAGCCATGGGAAACTCTGGCCACTGTGTGTCCAATCCCAAGACACCTGTTGCTAGCTTTCACCTAACCACCGGACATGACTTTTTGGACCTCCACTGGCTTAGCTTGGCGAGGCCTGCCCGCTTTCCCACAATGCATGGCGACCACCTGCTCCAATGTACTGGACTCTATGAAGATCCAAATCTGGGGGGCTTGGCGTCAAATGATTAAGAAGCCAATCTCGGGCGTTGGATAAATGTTTTAAGGTTGACAGATGCAATTTGAGTTATTACGGAAATGGCTTGAATGTACTAATACAAATGATATGGGTTTTGGTGACAAATAAGAAGGAAATCACATTGTGCATTATTTTGTGTGTTTTGTTGTTTTTCTATGCTGTGTGTTTTTTAAAGTGAGTTGTTCACCTAAAATCACACCAATGTTTTAAATGTGTTGAGACCAGGGAATTTTATTTTTTTAATGAAAATATATTATTAGGGGCCTGTTTTCGGACAGCAAAAAATATTTCATTCATTTTTGAGCATTTAATACAATTTTCCACTCGGATAACCGATTCTCCAAGCAAGCAAGGTATCTTTTAACCATTTGTGAGATGTAAGATTATTCTTTATGTTGGTAATTGCACCTTACTGTACATACATACACAGTAAAGTGCTGTTTGTGTTCAAGTATCACATTGATGTATGTGTTAAAGAGTGCAAGTGCGAGGAGTGAAGCATGAGGCACACTTGCTTGGATAGGTCTAGAATTTGAGAGAGTGCACTTTAACAGAAAAACTTCGGTCACAAAGTTAATAATGGATTAGCTTTATTAGTGTAGGTAGGGTATGAGCCATTGATGAGTTTGAAAATTAGGCCTGTGTGCCAAAAACCACCCAACACTTTTTTCATATCTAGAACGAAAACATCACTACATTTAACTAAAGCTTTTTCTTGATTAATAAATTGAACAATTCTTAGAAATTGGCGAGTCATGGAGAGCTGCTTTTCAGGGATTAAGATATTTTTTTTAAAAAAAGCTTATTTATACATATAATTTATGTTTATTACTTTTTAGGCAAAGTTTTTTGTAATTGAGAGTAATGAAATCTGTCTACAATTGTCAAGGAGAGACACCCACCACCTCACCCTCCGCGTGCATTCACGACTTGGAGGAAATTTTCGCACTCGAGCATTCCTCCATTTTATGCGGAGATTACAACGCTCACCATACACACTGGGGTTGCTATGACATCAACCCCAGGGGGCAACAGATTAAAAATTTAATTGATAACACGGACACAGATATTGTTGCTCCCAACACACCAACACGATTTGGCTATAACTCCGCCTCTACAATTGACTTCGCTCTGACAAGAAATATATATTGGATTACCGATATTGTTTCGTCGCCGGAGCTTAGCTCAGACCACAATCCAATCATTTTAAACTTTCAAACATCAATACAATTTAATTTTCCCACAAGAAACGTTTCCACTAACTGGGAACGATTTCGCTTTCATCTAGCCGACACACCCACTTTTCAACCAATCACAGCACACTCGGGAGAGGAAATAGAAAAGCAGGTCTCCACTCTCACAAATCAAATTCTTACAGCATACGAAAACTCATCTAAACCAATACACCCTAATCATAATTACTACATTGATAACGATTTAAGAACACTCTTTAAAATTAGAAATAGAGCACGTAAAACTTATCAATACTCAAGAAATCCCGCTGACAAAACAACACTAAATAGAATACAAAACAAGATTAAAAGGAAAATACAAGCAGTCACTCAAAAACAATGGGAGGACAAACTCGCTTCTTTAGACACGGTCGATGGTTCCCTATGGAGCACGACCAAAGGCTTTAAGAAGAAGAGATCCCCCATCTCAGCCCTTAAAGGCAACACCGGGATCGCCTACACAGACGAGGAAAAAGCTGAAACACTAGCGGACTCGCTAGAAAACCAATTTCAGCTTAACAATATTTCAAACCCAATCCAAGACAACAACCACATAAGGCTGGTTTCTAGGTTCTTCAACAACGAAAATAACTTCGACGATTCACCTTCTTATACTAAACCCTCTGAAATAGTTCAAATAATTAACAATTTTAAAATTAAAAAAGCCCCAGGCCGAGAGGGCATTACTAACAAAATGTGCAAGCATTTCACTAGATCGGTCATTTTCCAATTGACAAATATAATAAATAATATTCTAACAGTGGGATACTTCCCAAAAATTTGGAAAACAGCTTCGGTTATTCCGATCCTAAAACCTGGGAAAGACCCTACTCTCCCAGATAGTTTCCGCCCCATTTCCTTACTACCTGTTCTCAGTAAAATTACTGAGAAAATTATTCAAAAAAGACTTTGTCAACATCTCAACGATAACGACATATTAATTCCCCAACAACACGGCTTCCGAGCCGGACTCTCCACATCACACCAGCTTCTGCGGGTGGTGGAGTATATAAAGACAGGATTTCGCGACCGGAAATCAACCGGAGCTGTTTTCCTAGATATTCAGAAAGCGTTTGATAGAGTATGGCATGTGGGGCTACTCTACAAATTAATCAAAATTAACACCCCTCCCCACTTAATTAAATTAATTTCTTCTTTCCTTACTAACAGATCCTTCGCGGTCAAAGTTAATAATATCCATTCGACTAACAGGAAAATTAACGCTGGAACGCCCCAGGGTAGTTCCATCTCGCCAATATTATTCAATATATATGTAAATGATATCCCTAGAACCAGCCAATCCCCGATTTGCATGTTTGCCGACGACACGGCGATCCTGGCACAAAGTAACGAATTACAACTCGTTACTCACTTTTACACAAACATATAGCCAAACTAGAAGACTGGTTCTCTACTTGGAAAATTGCTTTAAATGTAGCAAAAACAGAGGCCGTCTTCTTTTCACACCACATTAAAAAAGAACCACCAAAATTATATTTACACAACACGCACGTACCCTGGTCCAAAAGCACCAAATACCTAGGAGTTATCCTAGATAAAAGACTCACTTTTAAACAACACATTACACAAATACGTAGAAAATTCAATATTTCCGTCGCTAAAGTTTTCCCCTTAATTGCACGGAAATCATGTTTATCCTTAAGAAATAAAATGCTTATTTATAAACTCGTTCTCAGACCAATTCTCCAATATGCAAGTCCAATCTGGGGCCACGCAGCCTATTCTAATATCAAGATGCTGGAATCAGCGCAAAATAAAATTATTAAAATTATCACGGACTCTCCGTGGTATGTCAGAAACGAAGATATAAGTTTCGCTCTCAAACTTAAAACTTTAAAATGTTTTTTCAAAAAAATAGCAACTAAATTCTTTAATAATATAGATAATCATACTAACCGAGCAATTGCTCGAATAGAAAAATATAATATTAATCCTTCATTTATTAGACCTCGCAATATTTTAATTTAATCGCCTAAATTCTAATTTTCTTCGGATAAAACTTAAAACTCTACCAGACTTACTCTCGACCAATAGGAACAGAGCAAGCCGGCCAATAGCGAAGCGAGCTCTGGGATCGCCTCGGCACCCAAACTCAATTCCTATTGCCACACCCACTCCCTAAGGGTCAACATAGGCTGTCCCCTGATTGGACCACACATCCTCAAGCTAATGCACTCAAATACCCGCTCTTTTTGGGCGAAATTCAGACGAGGCGGTCCTTCCGACGGTGCGGGTAACCCTGTGCCTAAGGAATCTCCGACCTCCTTTTTCTCTTAAAGTCCGCTCTAGTGGACAAGGCTTTAATTTAATTTCACACACCTAGCAAAACAACACACATGCAATTACTCAATCACACTACACACTCAAATTCTCATTTATTCCCACACACATTTAAATAACTTATTTAAATTCCTATATATATATATATATATATATATATATATATATATATATATATATATATATAATGTTTTTTCTTTATTTATCAACACAATATTTTTTAATTAAGCAGCAAAGGGCTAAGTGAAAGCTGAACTCATGTAACTCATTCATTCATCATGATTGGAGATTGAGCTTCCCTGCGGGAAGCAGGTTCTCCTTTAATCCATCAACCTATACAAGGAGAGACAATCGGGATGCAGGCACTCAGAAAGTACACTGATGTCCAAAATTAAAGTTAGAAACGCCTTTTTTCAATAAATAGAAATATCTACCACTATCATTATAAAAACAATGTTATATAGAGAATCTCATTTTATGCATCTAGAATTCTAAGATCGTATTCCTATATACAGAAAATCGAATTTGAAGTTAAAAAGTGGAAGCTTTTTGAAACTACCAAATTTGTATGTGGGATTCTGCTTTTCCACAGAAAACATCACCAGCCACACTGATCACAGTTAAAATGAGTATATGGAATTGATTAAAAGACAAAATGCGATGGAGAGCTGTTGGTAGGCTAGAAGATGGACAACTGTAGGTAAAAGTCACTTACTGGCCCTAGATTATATTAACAGTTTCAGATATCATGTAAGATCACTAGGAGAACTAAACAAGATTGGCCAATAGTCCCAAAACCTGAAAGGGATCACTATGTGACTTTAAATCCACGGTGCCATAGCGGTACGACTGTTGAGCAGCTGACTCAAGACCTCTCTGCTGCATTTAACAACAGTATCGAGATAAACCGTGAATAGCTGGGATGAGAGGAGTATTTACGTCTAGAAACCAGTAGTGCGTGTTTCTCATATGTAGTTTCACAAAACAGTTTGTCTATCTTGGAGCCATGAACCACATTTTTGAATACAGCAAAATTAGTACCGTGTTGTCTTCAATGATGAATCAGCCCACAAAGCGACTACCCAGACTTCGAATCCAAGCACCCTGGGATTCGAACCCAGACTCTGCGGCATATGGCGACCCACGGCGTCAGCGATGCTAACCACTATACCGTATGGGCGACTAAATTCAAAGAGTATATTTTATTTATGTTAATTACTTTAGTTTAATTCCCTTTGTGCAAGCAATTTCATAAAATAATTAAAATGCAAGAATTTCCTTATTCTAGAGTGTGAAAAGCAATTTATTATTATTCTTGATTCCTTATTATTTGATTTGTGGTAAATATCCTTGAATATTATACCAGCAAATAATAAATACCGTATTTAAAAAAAATATCACTGTGGATAAGAAATACGAGCTGAGAAATTAAGACTAGAAATGCCAGGAAAATTTTATGGTTTGATTTATTTATCTATTTGCTTCTTCTTTTTTTAACAGTTTAATTTTTAGAAATAAATCTTAAAAAGTGAAGGGGCTCTGGAGAGAAATCTGAAAGAGTTCTAATAATTAAATAAAATACAATCCTATTTCTGGTTGATAGCAATCAGTATTATAATTAGAAAAGTCGAATTGAAACACAAGTCATCAAGGCGCAAGTCAGTATGTTCGTCAAGAAATGCGTCTTCAATCGGACTTCTTTGCAAATTTTATAAAGATGCGACTCCTTCTAAGCGTTAGCTTTTATTCAAAGCCCAAGGGAGAGGAGAGAGAGGGAGAAAATGAATAAAAAACAAGTTTTGAAGAACAAAATCCTAAATTATGAGAGGGCGGAAGAAAAATGGAAATGGGATTTTAAAAAAAAAACGCCCTTGAGAAATAATAAATCAAACTCCATTGGGAGAGAGACTTTGTTTTATTTTTATCTTTTTGATCCTTCTTCATTCAAGGAGAACTTTTTATACTAACAACTTGCTTTGTTCAAAAACTGGATTACGGAAGCTTACTTTTTGAAAGAAAGTTCACTTCTTCAGTATGTAATCTATTTCGTTCACTCATTTATTTTATGTCTATAATCCTTTTTTCATACGTAATTATGACAATTCTATTGAAATGGATAATTTTAAGTCATTGAAAGAAAGAATGCTTCGTTACGGAAGCTTTTCTAATTTCAAATATCAAATGTTAAATTTCGTAATGTAGAACCCACAAAAAGTATTTTTTATTAAAAAATAAATTTTGTTTTTTATGAATTATGAACGCTGAAAGAACATTATTTAATTTTATGGAGTTGAAAATATTTGTATTGCTTGATTTTTGATAATGGACTTGTAGAATCTATTTTCTTACGTCCTTTTTTTTATCGTGGTGCCACGGTAGTTAAAAAAAAAAAACATCGGTCAAAAGATAAACACACATAGTATTACGTTATTCCACTCTGTGGAAAAAACAATCCATACGGCACATCGGAATTTTTTTAAAAAAATAAGATATGATAAAATGACGAACTTCCTTTTCGTTTTACTTACTCGTTTTGGCAAGTCAACACACCACTTGGCGCAATTTGAATCTTTTCCCGAACGCTAATTAAGAATGTGAGAGCAAACATGTTATTTTCCATATTGTTACGAATTTTGTGTAAATAGTGTAAATAATTTGTATTTGAGTGTTTAATGCATTTATATTACTCTATGTTATATTTATTTCATGTTAAAATTGTACTATTCACAAGCAATGCCGCCATTACGTTATAATGGCGATTCAATGAGAACTTGCCGAAATCTTGGCGGTAGAGCCAAGTTGGCATCATTTTTGGCGACTTTGGCGTCATTGGCAACCATGTTGGCGAGTTCGAAACCCTTTGGAATCTTCTAGAAAGTAGTAGATCTCTCCAATAGTGTCACGTTCAATGACACGAGCGGTTATATTTCTAGAAGTTTCTGTCGCGCCTATAAAAAGATGCTCGCTGGTACGGCGATCAGTCTTGATTAAGCCTGCGAGTAGTGAGGATTGTTTTGACTAGCTCGGCTGTGCTTGTGAATAATCTTTACGTACGTGTATTTTTAAACACTGGTGATTGTGTTCGATTGCGGTTGTAGGTGCGATGACCTTCGGAGATTTACCCTGTGAATATTGCTGCTGAATCCTGTATTGAAAGGATTGGATTTTCGATAATAAATTCACATCGCTCTTAAAGAACTATTTATTTTCTTAGTGATTATTTTGCATAAAATCCACGAACCCGGATCTACGTAACAATATTAAGAGAGAAAAAATAATTTTTTGAGGTTATACTATTTTGAAACAGATCACACGATCCTTAACATCTCACATTTCAGTTTTCATGGTGTTATGTGATCGAATTTCAAAAATTAATAAGGCATTTGAAACATAATAAAAGTATCTGCTAGAATTCTTTTCCAAATATGATGTGGCTATTGCTTAATACAGTGCTTTTCAAACTTTTAATACTGGCGCCCCCCTTATCAATCACAATTTTTATCGCGCCCCCCTTATACATTAATATACTGAATGCAATATTAATGCACTTTTTTTTACGCTAAAGCAATAATCTTAATTATATACCGTACAAATTCATGACATAAGTATTAAATTTTGTATATGTTGCTTTTAAGCAAAAAAAAAAAAATTAAGTAATAGGATAATTATTATGTTATTTTTCCTTTCTCTAATTTTTAAATTGGAACATATTGCAAAATGCGGTGGCTGCTTAAAAGACAAAATATAGATATCAACTTTTTTTAGAAAGAACTCAGTGGGTCAATTTCTAATCATATATAAGCATTCCTTTGAAAAATTTGCTCTGTAAGACAAGCCTATGGAAGTCACTAATACTTATTAAACTTGTTCTTATATTAGCATTAATTAATTAGTTATAAAATACTCTGCGGAGCATTGATACATTAAAAGTATACCTTTTGAAGTACCCGCTCTTTGCACGAGTTCATTTATAAGAAAATAAAACATTATTGATATAATCGCTGAATTTTAAGAAGAGTAAAGCCAAGTGCGCAACAATGTTTACAAAAATGTAAAATGATTTTTTTAAATCATTGCTCAAATTATAATTAGTTTTAAGCGAACTGTAATTTTAAGCCTCACAGATTTAGCATTTAGAATTGATGTTGAATAATGAACAATAAAATAAAATTCCGATGAGAAATAATTGTATTACTTTTAATATTTAAAGTGAAAAGACTTCAACATGTTTTAAACCTGAGCAGGCACGCACTCGATACTAATGGTCGAGTAAGGTTATTGAGCCACCCCAATCTTTTTTTTATAATTATTTTTATAGTACACAATAAAAATCGTAATTCCAGTGAATAATTTAATTAAGAGAAAATATACTCGCCTACTTTCAAGAACACAGAAAATATTTCGGAAAAAAAGTTATCACACCGGGAACTCAGTCAAAACAAGTACCTTAAGATTGTAAAAAAAAAAAACGTTTGTCACTCCCAAAAAGAGGGAGATATGTGACAAATATATTTTAGTTCACACGTTAAGACTGTCAAACAGGAGGATAGTGTCAGAACCATTGGTAACAATTAAACAGTTTTGCCAGAATTACCGATTTCGTGTACTCTGTGGTCGGCGTGACAGCTCCGGAATAAAAGGGTATTTATTACAATATGGATGTTCAAAAAATTATGTAAAACGTTTTTCATTATGCTTTTTTATATGTTTGGGAATAACTCATAGAAATAAATCTTGGCCAAGTAATCCTTCAAAGAGCTCTCTGTGCTTTTCAAAAATCATAAAAATATTTTACAAGGTAAAAATCGCAGCAGAAATAGTTTATTTGCAACTTCCCTAAATGAAAAAACAAATACACATAAGAGCAGGGACGTAACTAACCGTACAAGTAAGTTCGAAGGTCAAACCGCAGCAACTACATTCTGTTGCCTACAGCTGATGACAATAATATAACTGTGATGAAAATTTTTTATCTTCCTAAAATTTTATTCGACTATGGGGCTGGGTTTTGTTTTTTCTCATTTTGGTTTGAAAAGAAACCGTAATAGAAGTAGAAGCTTTAATTTTTTATGACGTAATATCGCAGATATATAAATTATATCAGTGTAAATGTGTATTTTTTATTATGTCAGAAAGTATTTTGTTTTACTTCATTCCAGTAAATAATTTTTTTAATCTTTTATTTTCGATATGCTCGCGCCCCCCTTGTACGTTTATCGCGCCCCCCCCAGGGGGGCGCGCCCCACAGTTTGAGAAACACTGGCTTAATATTTTGTTTTTCAGAGTTATTATGATTCTATTTACATTTTGCAAAAATTCACATAATGATTTTGAAATACGTTTAACGCGAAAAAAGGTGAAATATCAATTGACACGATATAATACAATGAACCCAACAAATTACTATGTATTTTATGCATTTTTTTCTCTTAACACGAAACGAAAATCGCTTAGCACGAAAAGATTTCTCTTCTGGAAATGAACAGAATACGGAAAACACCAGCCGTATTGAACTGCCCTATTGAATTATCGGAAGAATTCATTGCAGATAATGATGAAAATGTATTTATAGCCCCAATATTATGATAGGAAAAGACATTTTGAAATTTAAGTCTACACGGTACCCCTTTTTAAAAAAAAAAACACTTTGTAGACAGTTACAGTACAAAAAAATTGATTTTTTTATATTTACATTATATTATTAAGCTGATTCTGTAAGTAAAAAGTCAGTTTGACTAGCCATTATTTTACAATTTTAAAAAATTAGGAATTTTTGAAGTTTTTTCAAAATTTTATAAAATACCTAATTTTTAAAAAATTTTAGTCATTTTAAGTTATTTATGTTTCTTAGGTTATTGCAAACAATAGTTAGTATGGATTTGAAAATCTATATTCCCTTGTTGATTTCTAATAATTATTTTTCTAGAAAAACCTGGAAAAAACACGAAAATTTTTAAAATATCAACTTAAGCATTTTTTAGAAAAGTAACTAGAACTCTCAGCCCTATATATAAATCCATACTAACTTTTATAGAACATACGTTTGGGTGTATATACAAAAAAATTTAAGGTTCTATCTTGAACAGAAAAAGGCCTTAGGGATTAGAAAACACTTATACCTCCAAAATTGAAAGTCTGAGAAAAACGCATTGAAAGTTTGTAAAGTCATAAAACAAAAACTTATATTTCCCGTAAAGCTCCACTTTTAATATGTTATTTTCCAATGTATGTTCTGCATTAAAACACCGTTTTAATTAAATATGACCTAAAATAATATTTTTAATTTAAAATATACTTTTGCATAATATTGATAGCATTTGTTAAGACGTCGGTTTATTCAGCTTTATCTTAGCCTAATATTTTCACAAAAGGTTTGAAATACAAAGCATTTATGTAGAAAATAATAATGATACTAAATTAAGCTAAATATAATCAGGTTTGCTCATAAAATTTAATTTTTTTCAGTTTTAAATTGGGGTAGTTTAAAATATTTTAGCTCTTGTCGTACGACATTAAAATACTAAAATATAGTACTATAATATGTTTAGTATAATGCAGTTTGGTATACATCAAGGAAATATTCAGTTATATCTGCAACATTTGAATTCAGAATACTTGTATTCGGAAGTCTAATTGCAGAATCAGCAGAGGACTGGTTTTTATATACATCATTTTCAGTAGTATTCAATCTTTTCGAAATATTGTTTCTCACAGCAACCTGAAAACGCATTTGTCATAGCATTTTCTCTACAGGAAAACATTAATTATAAAGCTTTTAAGTTATATAAAATATTTTTAAAGTAAAAATTGGCATTGAAATTAATCTTAATTAATCAATTATGAGAACTCAAAACATAATCAAACAGAAATGATTTTATTAATGAAAATTTGAATTAATAACCATTTCAAACTAAAAGTTCAAAAATATTTTTAATTAATTCAATTTAAGAGTGGAAAAATGCTTTAAAATGAAACCGAAACCAAAACCATAGCTCATAAAACTTCAAATATCTTAAAAACTAATTTGCTAACAGATTTGAAATTTCGTGGCAAGCTTCTTAATAATATGGGCCACTAAAAATGTTTAAAAAATTCGGTAAAAATGAAATTTTTAGGATACTGTGTAGCCTTAAAGCTCAAAATATTTCATTGATGCAGATTCCGACGATGAAAATGAAATGAATAATACAGCTCCTGTTACCGCATCATTCGAAATCAGGAACGTCATGAGCAGTATGCGCATTTATTTAGACGACATAACAATGATGAAAGGAATAACAAATTGGACGATATCGAACTATATATTGACAATTTGAAGCTGAAAATGCAAAGAAAAAGTATCAGATTATTTTTCCAAAAACTCAACAAATGTTTTGTTTTTCAAAAAAATGGAAAATTTTGCATTAAATTTCTTTGAGTTCATGTGAATGTTTTTGTTAAAAATATATGCATATATACAAATCTATACAAATAAAATAAGCTTTACTATATATATATATATATATATATATATATGTTACCGGCAATGCATGAAATGATTCTTATTTCACACATTGCCTAAGGATTCCATAGAATGCCTAATGAGAAACCGGCAAAGTATGAAATACATCTCTGATTCGTTTCGAATATTGCGTGACAAGGCACGAGACTTTTAACGCGTGTCTCAGGCGTAGAATTTGTCGGTTGCACATTGTGGTTTGTTTGGGAGTAAAAAAAATGCTTAATTTTACTTAACTTGTTCAACAAAATATTGGTTTTTTCCTGTGCTGCATGAAAATGGAAGAGCAAGCTGTAGAGTTGGAGAAGGAATCATAGTCTGTATAACAGGGGTCGACAACGTATGGCCCGTGGTACAATTCTCAGTGGCACTCTGCATTACTCAACAAATTTGTCAATTTTTGAATGGATGGAAATTGATAAATCTGCAATGGACATTATTTGACAAACATCTCCAGAATTATGGACAATTACAGAATCATGAAAAAATGTAAAAGATAACTCTAAAGGTAAATTTACAGCTTTTTTGTAATTTATTGAATGCCATAGCTGGAGATATTGAACTGTTTGAAATGAGAAAATTGCATGTATTCTGCTTTTTCGATTTTGGTTTTTCGCATTTAAGTAAAATATCTTTCCTCATACGAGAAAAATATTTCAAGTCCGCAAAGAAATTGTTTATAATAGCTCAGAATCATGTCAAAGTGACAGTCACAAATTACACCCAAGATTTTGTGACATGAAAGTAGAGCGATGCAGCAATAGGTTCCTTTTAAAAAATTTATTTATCTTTTTGTTGTTGTCGTGTATGACAAAACGCAGAAGTTGTAATAATAAAACATAAGAATATATTCAAATATTGCCAAAGGCGTGAACAACATCCATGGCAGGATCCGAGTTCAGAATGTCCATGCTGTAGTCATTGTCTATTATAAAAAAGGGCACCAACAATCGAAGGACATCTAAAAATGTGTTTGGAATCCAGTTGCATGCCTTCATTCCACATATGATCTGGAACCATCGGGCAAAATCTTCTGCCCTTAAAATACTTTATATTTTTATTTAACTGTAATGAAGGGAAATACTTCTGTTTTATGTTGTCTATTTCTTATTTTAATAAATATGTTTAAAAATACATAATATATGTACAGTTTTGAGGGATTTTTTAATTATTATTTTTGTTGAAGAAATAGAGAGAGTTATATTTTAGACTGTTTATTTTTGTTGAGAATTATTTTTTAATCGATGCAAAATTAACGTATAATAAAACTGTAAATCTATATTATTGAACTCTATTCTCTAACTCTATCGTGGGAATAGAATTGTTTCAAAATTGCTCTTCTGTGTGACACGCTGAAACCTAATTGGATTGATTGGTTTTTGACAGGCCTCAGCTAAAAGGTTGCCGACCCCTGGCATGAAACGGCGACGAACTGCCAAAATTCGAGTCAAAGCTACAAAAAAAAAGTATTCTTTTTTAATTGTAATTCCTTACTAGAAATTAACAACTGATGTATAAAAAGCCAAAAGGACTACTCAAAAGGAACCCAGGGACTATTGGTTGCTGAATAGCTATGATGGGATGTGTTGTGGAAAATAAAAGTCAACTCATGCAACCTGTAAAAGAAGGCATCAGTACTCCCAACCCCCGGTCCATGAATCAAATGGTATCGGGCCAATCGAGGAGCAACAAATTATTTCAATTTTATTTACTGGGACGTATTTCTCTAGTGTTTGTGTGACTTTCCATGTAAAATCACTTTATATTCCATGTAAAATCACTTAATATTCCATGTAAAATCACTTTCTATTCATTTTTTGGAGTAATTGAATTTTATTCTGAGAGAGAGAAGACATGTTTAAATACAATTAAATTACTTAGTCAAAACATTTTAAATTATAAACAATCAACGTCCACCCTCAGCGGGCTGCGGTAAAATTAGTAAAATTATCAAACGTTGACCTATCCGAGGAGATAAAAAGGTTGGGAAATACTTCTATACTGTATTACGTATAGATTCTGTCATTTAACTTACTTCATTGGCTATTGGACACCTTAAATAAACTGAAAAATCTGTATATTAGTACGAAGTACGTCTTCCTTTAGCAGAAATGACCTTTTCAACCCTTCTTGGCATTGACTCCACCAGAGTATCACACATGTGTTTTTGATTTCATCATCTTAGAAACACTCTAGTATAGCCCTTTTTATCATTTATTCTGTTGTCATGCGATTCATCTTAGTGAAACGATTCTTGAGAATATACCATCCATTTTGAATAGGATTTAAATCAGGGGAATTTTCAAGCCATTCGAGCCTTTTTATTTTATTTTTCACATAAAAGAAATGACCAATTTCGAATTGTGACAAGGGACCAAATCATGTTGAAATGTTCCATAAAATGTTTCCATGAATGGAACAATCCTACTACATAATATTTCTATATATTTGATAGAATTCATCATGTATTTAAAAGGAACCAAGCTTCCTGGGCCATTTGCTGTGAAAAAAACTCCAAACATCTTTTTAGGATGGTGTTTTACAATCTGTTGGATATGGTCTTGTAACAAAGTTTCCGCTTCACTTCGTCTAACTACACTTGATTTGTGACCCTGCACAAATAAATGTTTCATCACTCAAAATCACTTTCTTCCAGTTGTCAACAGCCCATGATCAGTATTTTTTGGCCCATGCTAAACGTTTTTTCATCATTTTCTGAGTTAGAAATAGCTTTTTTCCTATCTTTATGCCTTAAGGCTACCTTCCAGAAGCCTTTTCCGTGCAGTTGGGGTACTTACTTCAACACCATTATCCAATAAATCTCTTCAAAGGTCTATGCTTGTCTTTCTTGGATTTATTTTGCTACTTTTTATTAAAATTTTATCAATTCTTAGAGTAGTTTTCCACTTGCTCCCATACTTTTCATTTCTTTCTGGAGACGATGATCCAGACACTTAATTCGATCACACCAACTGCCATAGTTATATCTCTCACAGTCATAGAAGTGTGTTCATTGAGAGCGATTTATTTTAGAAAGGTTCCTCGGAGTAATATCCATTTTGAACAAGTTAAAGTAACACGCCTAATACAGAACTCAAAATTGAAATTACCAGCTGCCCCACTGAAAGAGACTCACGATTGAGCTCCTGATACAATAAAATGAATAAATTATAGTCAAAATCGATCTGTCACACTATCTAAAGGCAGATATATTGGGTTTGAGGTAGTTCAAGTTAGTAATCACATACCAACTCAAACAAGAAAAACATGTTTGTCCCCAAAAATTCGAAAAGTATGGTATTTCTTAAATATGACGGACCAGCTACGCCTTTTTTTTGCTTCTTTTCCCCCCCTTCCTTTTCATTCAGCATCTATTTACAAAACACAGCCAAAACTAAGTTATTTTACGATTCATTTCAAACTTCAAGGTATGAAAGTTCTAACTTATTCGTCTGCTGGTACTGCGCAGCAGAAAAGAATATTTGCGACGTTTAATTCTAAAGGATATTTTAAAATATTTTACCTGTTTCCAAAAGCTGCGATCCATTTATTTTTAATTATTAAGAAACAAAAAAGTATAGAACAAACTCATTATAATGAATAAGAGTTATCTTGTGATACATATGCATAAGTTTAGCATCGAAATCTCTTTCATAAAATAATTCTCATTTACGATTGAAAGGAGAGTCGAGTATTATGAAAGACCATTTATAATTCTAAAAATTACTTCAATGATTTTTGATAGAAAAAAAATTTCAAATTCGTCATGGATATATACTATAAACGATTTTAAGGAACTATCACTTGGCAAAAGAAATAATATTTATTTTGTTGCTATAAAAAAGTTATTTTAAAGAAAAATGATAAAAGGAGAGTATTATGTAATAGCAGGATATGGAATAGGCTGTTTAAACCATTGGAAAATAAATAAAAACTTCATAAAAAGAGTTATTTTTAGCTATAAGAGACATATTTAAAAATACGTGAAAGTCATTTCTATTTTGAGTCTATTTACAAAAGTCACAAATGTAATCCTTCTCTGCTCCAGTGCAATCAAAGTGAAAACAGTTGAAGCATTGAATCCAAATTTCCCGTCGTTGGTCTTGGGAGAATTTTTCGTTACATTCGTCGTCTTTATTTTCTCAATCTTTAGTTGATGTATCAAGTCTATTACAAATGATACATCAGAATGGAACGATTCATTGCCATACATCGGGTATTATAGAATACAAAGTATTTTATAATACCCGACACGTCAGCTTGGAAAATGAACCTTTCAACTAGAGAACAAAATATTGTCAGCTAAAAAATGACCACAGTATTACACAAAAACTATTCTTCTTTATTCATTACGCTTAACTTTAATGTCCAAGTCCCAAGTATTCTCGTAGGTTAAAATGTTTGAAAGCTCTCTTGAAATCGCCAAATCCACAGCAAGAGATATGGCAACCACAAACATCATGCAAGTCGATGCATCATGAGAGTCTTTCGTTGGTAGTTCAAGGTTTTTCCAAAGCAATAACAGCAGAGCCAAAACCTTGGCATTCCATATTACCCGACTATTCCATAATACTCGACTCCTATCTACTTATTTGATTTTTTTAGTTTAAAACTATTAATTCTCGTTTGTGTGTTATCGTTTGGATTTTTAAATAGAAGAGCATGCATTCTTACTAATTGAAGCAAAGCGTATATAAATAGAAGGGGCATGCGCAATAATTAATATTCGCTCCTTAATGGTGTAATTCTGTTTTGAATTTTAAAAAACCAGTTGAAGCCCATATTGCAAAGATTTAATCCCTAAACAGGATCAGATAAAAATTGTTTAAAGTAGAGAATTTTTTAAAGAATTCTCAAATTCAGTATAACAAATTTTTCCATATTTTATTAATTTTACTCAACTCAGTACCTCTGAAAAAATAAACAAATACAAAAATTAATCCAAACTTATTTTTTCCTTAGACTACTTTCAGTTGATAAACAAAGCATTTAAAATTCGATTCACGAAGCTAAAGAAGGAACTCACAAAATGAATAAAAAATAGGCCATTCATCACATAACATTTAATAAAAAAGTAAAGTAAGTTGCTTCTATTTGATTCCGTTTTTTTTTTCTTTGTGTTTTACACAAGCCATTCTCGCTTTTCTACAGAGGGTTTTAAAATATTAAATTTCTATATCTTAAAAGGAGACAAAAGAAAATTACCAACAGTAGATCAACTATTATCGATATTATATGCATGGAGTGAATATATTCACTAGATTTAGAATTCGTTTAGTAATAAGAAAAAGAATTCCTCAAATTGCTTAGTATTAACTGGATTGAGACAAAGAGCTCTCCAAATCAAAAATAAATGTTTTTAGTCTATGTTCCATTACAGGCGAATAATTTTATTTTACATTTTATTGACTGGAGAAAAGCTTTAACATTTTCTCTGATAAAAAGAAAAATGAAGTTCCTGCAATTCTCTTTTCCATCGGATGGTTCTAGAATTAATTGGTTTTGTTTTCATCAACAAAGAGTATAATTAAGCAACTAATATCTTTAATTTAATAAGATTTGTCCTTTCTTCTTAGTAAAAAAAAGATTTTTTTTATGTGACATTTTTTGATGAACACAATCCTACTTGAGTATACTCAAAAAATTATAATTATATTCATTTACCAGATTTACGAAGTATTTTAGAATATTTTCTTTACGAATTTTGTAAAAATGTTCAGATAGAAAAACAAAAACATTGTGCGCTTGTAAATTTTAACGCAATAATTTTGTTATTATTGTTATATTTTTATTTGTCTTCCGTGTACACACTTTTGCTTCTAAATAATGGTGTATAATCTGTGCGGAGAGAAAATAGGAGGAACAGGAATTTAAAATGAAAACTTTCACAAACTTAAGAAACGTAATTTCTTAATTTTTAGAGCAACGATATGTAAGGAGTAATTTCATAATTATTTTCAACAAAATAAATTTTTAAAAGTATTTAATGTAGCAAATTTAATAAGTAGTAGTAAATTATTTATATTTATTCTTTACAGCCTCATATGTCAACCTTAAGGTATCTCACTACCCCAAAATCATGATTTTTTTTAAAAAATGGACAAATTTGTTTTATGTTTTTATTTTATAGGCCATCTTATTAGCTTCATAAAAATACCTAAGTTTTATTTTCCATTCACTAGAACAATGGATGATAACGCCCGTCCTCACCGAGCAAACATTGTAGACGAATGCCTTCAATCGGAGGATATCACCCCTATGGATTGGCCAAGATACTCACCGGACTTGAATCCAATAGAGCATGTGTGGGATATGCTTGGCCGACGAATTGCAGCCCGTCAACCCCCTCCCACCTATCTACCGGAACTTCGGAGGGCATTGCTTGATGAGTGGTGTAATATTTCCCAAGATCAGATTAATAATTTGGTACTCAGCATACCTAGGCGTTGTAAGGCCTGTATTGCATCGTCCGGGAGACATACTCCGTAATAACCATCATACTAACCATGTTATACTGTTTTTTGTAAATAGGTTCTTGTTTGAAATTTGCTCCAGGGAGTAAAAATACGCAATTTTTATTAATTATGTCAAACATATAGCATCTTTTTTGCTCTTTACCATTTGTTTAATAAATAGACTTTACAAATAAGTCAAATTTGTTTTGCTTCTGTCTCTTTCTTTGCCTGAACTTCATTATACTTAATTTATGGACATGGGTGTATTTAAGCAATAGGAATACTAAAATCAAAATGCAATACAATAAACGAAACTATAACAACGAACACAGTGATGACACTTCCAAAATATTAATTGGTAAAAATGAATTTCCATACATATAATTGAGGATTAGCTTATTCAAATCTATTCGACATCTAGAATAAGAGCTCGCGTTTCCTCCTATTCTTTCATAATAATAGATTCGTATTATAGCTAGTAGATATTGTTTTCAAAAAAAATTTATATTGGAAAATAATATCATATCAAACAATAAGATAGTAAATATAAAAATACATGGTATCATACAAATGTTAAGATAATAATTTTGTATAAAAATGTACTTTGGTGCCATCGTCCTTATATTGTTATACACATTTTGCATATCTGATATACATTTTTTAAAAAAGAAAAAAAAACGTAGACACTAATAAAATGAAATTTTTAATAATATGAAAACGGTGTACAACACGCAACTTATATGTGCACTATTCAACATAATAAACAATACCTTATTTCATATGTGTTATAAAATATAAAAATGTAAAAATTTTAAGAATATAGGAATATAAGAATATAAGAATCATAAGAGCTCTTTTTTTTATTATTTGTGAGTCAGAAAAGTGAACTCACTTCAATATAATCACTTTTAGTATTTATGAAAATTTTCTCAATATATATTCACTGTAAATTAACAATATCGCATACAATATTTTGAATCTTTCCGTAACCTTCTAAAAATTCGTTTCATAGACAAAAAAAAATTCTTGATTTTCTCTTACATCACACATTCACTAATATAAACTGTATCACATTACCTAATTTTGAACACATCTCTCTGAGAAATCTGCGTGATCAAATCACAGATGTTCAGGGATGCTGATAAGAAACAATGAGAGGTGTACATATCAAACTAAACAAGTTTGTCCTCTTAATGTTTCGAGACATAGACAAAATTGTAATGATTGTATTCTCCCTTTTCCACTTTATAATATCCAAAATTAGACTTCAAGTTATTAAGTTAATTTTAATTTTAGATAAGGAAAATTTTAAGAAATAGTGAATCCTGATATATGGCCAATATATCAAAACACACAATTTCAAAAAAAAATTAAATGACATGCAATAAGATTACTGCTGAATAAAATAATTAACAAAACAATAAAATTCAGTGGAGAAAAAAGAATACACGTGACTTTACTTTTGTTTCTTTTAAAAATAAATATCACTAGTATTAGTACATTAGAGTCATTTCTCTAAAGACTTAATTTACATCTTTCAACTGTAAAACACCAATTTCTATCATAACTCTTAACTCATTCGAGATCTTAAGATAAAATTATTAGAAGTATATTAAAATTTCTCTAAATTTTGTATGACATAACCTATATACTTTCTTTTCTCAGTTAAAATATAAAGAAAATATCTCATTTAACACAACTATATTATAAAAATTAAAAATCATATCATATCATGTATTATTCTTTTTCGTAAATTTCTGTTCAGCAAAACTCAGTTACTTCAATGTTACTAAAATTGGAAATATACAATTTAACTGACCTCCATTTTGCAGCGGCAGAAACCCTTGGTGAACGGTAATCCAGATGCTGTTGTCACTTTATTTCACCAGTAAAATTTTATTTTTTTTTCTTTCCATGTTGATACTTCACTATTTCACAGTATTACCGTGTAGACTTTCCGGCGAAGAAGATTTTTTTTCTTTTATTTTTCTTTCAATATTGGTCTTTCCATCATTGTATCGCTGGTACTAATTCACAATACTAATTGGAGAAGAAGAACATTTTTTTCTGGCGGAAGGGATTGACGTCTTTCATCACTGAGTTAGGGCATTCACGCTTCTCTTTTTGTTTTGTTTCTTTTTTCGCCATTCGAAAGTTGGTTCTTTCATGGCAGACTTGCTGGTCTCTTCAGCAACGGTAGAAATAACGTTCGGCGGTAAACACTGCATTCTTCTCGGTGTTAAGAGCGATGTTCTTCCAGGGATTACTAGCGCGTTTTTTTCCGTGTCATTTTTTATTCCGGCAATCCGACGTCTTCATATATAGGCATACGGTGCATTCGGTATTCCGTCAAATTCTCCATATCAGTTATTACGTTCTTTGGCGTTAGTTTTATATTAAAGTTATTTTCCATTAAGAATAATTTTAAGTTAAGATTTAAAATTTACTGGCAAATAAAATCCTGCCGGCTTTAATTCTGTCATGATTTTAAAGACAGAATCAGATTAAAAGTTAGAAACATGAAAGGATGAGCTTTATTCAATCATTTCTACATCTGTTCTGACGCTAAGAGCAGGGAGTAAAAAAGCACGCTACGATTTTCAGTTAAAATTTATAACACTTTAAAAACATGTGGTTAAGTTTCACGGATTTGAAGAGGGTATTTGAAAGTTAATGCTGACATATGTTGATTATTATATCTAACGATCTGGAATTAGACATGTTTTTTGGCTAGGCTATATGTTCGGAAGAAATAAATGGGTGATTAGTTTGATACTTGAAGATGTGGATATAAAATTAGATTAAATTAGGATAATTAAATTAGATTAAAAATTAAATTCCCTATCTAGCACTTGACTCATCTTTCTCAGTCCCCATCTTCAAGTATCAAACTAATCACCTATTTATTTCTTCCGAACATATGGCCTAGCCAATAAACATGTCTAATTCCAGATCGTTAGATTTAATATTCGACATATGTCAGCATTAACTTGCAAGCACCATCTTCAAGGCAGCGATACTTACCATATGTTTTTCAAGTGTTATCCACTTGAAACCACCACCATGGCGTGCTTTTTCATCCTTGCTCGGTGTCAGAACAAATGTACAAACGATTGAATAAAGATCTCCTTTTTTAAACTTTAATCTGATTCTGTCTTTAAAATCATGACAGAATTAAAGCCGGTAGGATCTTTGTCTGCGATTTTAATGTAAAAAACTAATCTTTTTTATAAAATATTTTAATATAAAAACGAAAGCCAACTGCAGTAATAACTGATATGAAGAATTTTATGGAAGACTGACGGCACTCTACATTTGTTAGCTGAGGACGTTGGGTTACCAAAATTAATCTATGGTACGGAAAAAAAAACGCGCTAGTAAAAAAAAATCCCCGAAAGAACATCACTGTGAACATCGAGAAGAATGCACTGTTTACCGCCGAACGATGTTTCTGTGTTTGCTGAAGAGGCCAACCAGTTTGCCCTGAATGAAACGAACAACTTTCGAATGGCGGAAAAAAAGAAGAGAAGTGTGAATATCCAATTCCTTAACTCCGTAATGAAAGACATCACTCCCTTTCGCCAGAAAAATAAAAGGAAAAAATCTTCTTCGCCGGAAAGTCTGCACGGTAATATTGTGAATTTGACCAACATATAATAATAGTGAAGTACCAACATTGAAAGAAAAATAAATAAATAAAATTTTACTAGTGAAATAATGTGACAACAGTATCTGGATTACCGTTCACCAAGGCTTTCTGCCACTGCAAAGTGGATGTCAGTTAAATTGTATATTTCCAATTTGAGTAACATTGAAGAACTGAGTTTTGCTGGACAGAACTTTATGAAAAAGAATCATATATGATATGATATGGTATTTAATTTTTATAATATAGTTGTGTTATAAATGAGATATTTTCTTTATATTTTAATTGAGAAAACAAAGTATATAGGTTTAGTCATACAAAATTTTGAGAAATTTTAATATACTTCTCATAATTTTATCTTAAGATGTCGAATGAGTTAAGAGTTATGATAGAAATTGGTGTTTTAAAGTGAAAGATATAAATTAAGTTTTTAGAAAAATGACTAATGAGAGAACTAATACTAGAGATATTGATTTTTATAAGAAATAAAAGTAAAGTCAAGTTGTATTCTTTTTCTCCATTGAATTCAATTGTTTTGTTAATTATTTTATTCAGCAGTAATCTTATTGCATGTCATTTAATTTTTTTTTTTTTGAAATTGTGTGTTTTGATATACCGGCCATATATCAGATTCACTATTCCTTAAAATTTTCCTTATCTAAAATTAAAATTAACTTAATAACTTGAAGTCTAATTTTGGATATTATACAGTGGATAAGGGAGAATACAATCATTATAATTTTGTATATGTCTCGAAACATTAAGAGGACAAACTTGTTTAGTTTGATATGTACACCTCTCATTGTTTCTTATCAGCATCCCTGAACATCTGTGAGTTGATAACGCAGATTTCCCAGAGAGAGATGTGTTCACAAAATTAAGTAAGGTGATAGAGTTTTATTAGTGAATGTGTGATGCAAGAGAAACTCAAGAATTTTTGTCTATGAAACGTATTTTTAGAAGGTTACGGAAAGATTCAAAATATTGTATGCGATATTGTTAAGTTACAGTGAATAATGAGAAAATTTTCATACATACTAAAAGTTATTATATTGAAGTGAGTCCACTTTTCCGACTCAAAAATAATAAAAAAGTGCTCTTATATTCTTGTATTCTTTTATTCCTATATTCTTATAATTTTTATATTTTATAACGCATCTGAAATAAAATATTGTTTATTGTGTTGAATAATGCATATAAGTTGTGTGTTATACACCGTTTTCATATTATTAATAATTTCATTTTATTAGTGTCTATATTTTTTTATCTTTTTAAAAATGTATTTCATATATGCAAAATATGTGTAACAATATAAGGTATTACTACGATGGCGCCAGAGTAGATTTTTATACAAAATTATTATTTTAACATTTGTATGATATCATGTATATTTTTATATTTACTATCTTATTGTTTGATATATTATTTTCCAATATAATTTTTTTTGAAAACATTATCTGCTAGCTATAATATAAATCTATTATTATGAAGGAATAGGAGAAAACGCGAGCTCTTTTTCTTGATGTCGAATAGATTTAAACAAGCTAATCTTCAATTATATGTATGGAAATTCATTTTTATCAATTAATTGTCATTACTGTGTTTGTTGTTATAGTTTCGTTTATTGTATTGCTTTTTGATTTTAGTATTACTATTGCTTAAATATTTCTACTGTGTTTAATATGTCTTTCTAAATAATGTTATGTATTGTTTTGTGTTTATTGAAAATTGATTAAGTTTGTAAAGAGAGAAAAAAACCCACACCATGACTCCCTTTTAAAATTGGGGGGGAATGTAAGAATAATTAAATTAGATTAAAAATTTAATTCCCTATCTAGCACTTGACTCATCTTTCTCAGTCCCCATCTTCAAGAATCAAACTAATCACCTATTTATTTCTTCCGAACATATGGCCTAGCCAATAAACATGTCTAATTCCAGATCGTTAGATTTAATAGTCAACATATGTCAGCATTAACTTGCAAGCACCATCTTCAAAGCAGCGATACTTACCATATGTTTTTCAAGTGTTATCCACTTGAAACCACCACCATGGCGTGCTTTTTCCTCCTTGCTTGGTGTCAGAACAGATGTACAAACGATTGAATAAAGATCTCTTTTTTTAAACTTTAATCTGATTCTGTCTTTAAAATCATGACTCATATATATATATATATATATATATATATATATATATATATATATATATATATATATATATATATATTTTCCAATGGGGGCTGAGGATTGGTATTTATCATTGCAGTAACGGTAATTTGAAGAATTATTCTAAGAGTATTCCCGGTATATCCAAACTGAAAATTTATAATGTAGCACTTTTTTGTAGGATATGTAACAAATAACCAATTGAAAATACCCGTCAATACTATCTACTACTGTCCTCATTAATAAATTTTTAAAAATATTTACTTTTTGAAATGACACCTAAATTTATAAATGATTTTTCTGCAAATGATCATTAAAAATTTTTTGGCTTATATTATAAAATTTGAATATTTGTGTGTGTGTGTGTGTGTGTTATAGAATTAACATTATCTTTACATTATAACTCTCGTGATGTTGCTAAATTTATCTGAACTCACAGCTTTAAAAAATTAAGGTATTTTCCCCCCACTCATTATTTTAACTCACTGACATATATAACTAAAGATTTAAATCCTAGATTGATTAATTAATCAAAAAACTTAGCTCAAGTAAAACTGTTCGCACAGATAGATATACAATTCATTACATTACTGTGTAGTCTACCATAGATTTTGCTATAAATTTATGAGATGAATAATATTTCATGCAGTAGTAATTTCACGTGTTCAGTTACAAGAAATTTTTACGTATTATATTTGTTCAGTATTTTTTTTTTTAGTTTTACTTTTATGAACTATTTTCTTTAGACTCTGAAACTCTAAGAGCATTGAATATTTTATTTTGATTATTTTGTATATGGCACTTATCCTCCCCCCAAATTCGAACAATGCCGCTAGTTAAGCAATCATAATTGATATTAAGAAAACAAACCAGCACAGTGTCCTTTTTCAAAAGTAGGATATCATGAACACGTTAAGAATGGGACTTTTGAACTATCTCAAAACTTTTTCTAAATTTCTTTCTTTCAAAATCATAAATTCTTCTAAATAGGACAAAGGACGAATCCAAAACATTCCGAGTTTTCAGTTATTAATATATATCTATATATATATTGCCTCAAAATTTAAATCAACAAGACTCTTTTTTTTTTACTTAAAATGTTTAACTTAATAGAGATTGACTTATCTTTAATACTCAATTCAAAAAAGTAATTGAAATTTGTGAACAAATAATTTTTAGGGCTTGATGAAGGTAATTCTAAATAACCAGGAAAGCATTAAATAGATCTCTCAGCATTACATGCAAAGAAATGCTTTTAAATTGCCCGTTGGGCTTTACAGATACAGGCAAATGTCAAATTAAATTTTTTTCAATAATAAAGAATTACCCATTATAACTTTAAAGTATAAATGCTTATAAACTGCAGATTTATGTATAATATGTTAAAATAATAAATACTTAAATGAAGTTAAATAAAATTATTGTGAGAATTTTTTTTAATAAACTTTTAGATTATTTATATTTTTTCCATCGAATTAAAAAAGTCACAAGTAGTTTGATAAGAGTTATGTTTAAGACTGGTTAAAATGATTTTTATGATATGTATACCGATAAATATATATATCTTTAGTATATCTTAGATACGTAGTTTAAGATTTATATATCGATTGAAAACATTCTTCAGAATTTAAACATATTTACGGGGAAAGAAAAACAATCATTTGAATCATTCTGTTGCGATATATATTTAAAAAGGGAGAGAGAAAATTTCAATGTATTTTTAGAAGAAATCTCCTTTTTTATCCTCAACAAAAGAAAAAGTGGAAAATTCTCAACATACCTATTGGGTCAACTGATTTGATGGTGATGGTAACACATTTCTCCCTTTCTTAATCAATTTCCAACACTAGCTTGAACCCATTGATTCAGTTCCTGGTAGACTGAAGTACGCGAATCCTATCAACGCATCTTGTAGTTGGTCAGTCCCTTGTGACGTCATGACACAGCGTTGACTCTTTTAGGATAAGAGAAAAAATACGAGACAAGTACTACATCTCAGATTTCGGCGCAGCGGGGAAAAAAACGCTAAGTATAGATCGCGTTCTTGATACACTAGCTTTCAAAAAAAGCATTCTCTAAGGTCGTATTCCAGGAAAACTCTCCATTGGATTTCTCGAAAGAACAGATGCAAAAAATCGGAGCAGATCTAGGTATTCAACAAAGAAAATTATACTCAAGACATTTTCTATCTTCAGATATTTGATGCCACCATTCGCATTATCCTCAGCTATTTATAATCGCAAAACAAAACAAAAAAAATGTGTGGCGAAAGGGGTCAGGGTTAAAAACAGTTCGGGAGAATTGTTGACAAACCAGAGTATACTTTTTTCATGACAAATCGAAGAATCGCGTCCCTGAAGCAATGTATTGTTTCCGCTCAAAAAGGAAGGAATTCGTTTTCTGATCAAGTATTATACGCAGTTAAACCTTTTAGCATAAATTTTATATACAGCCCATTTTTTTCATACTAATGAATAAATATTTAGTTAACAAAAACAAAGTATTAATTATTTTAATCGGGTGCTTTTTGTTATATTTTTGTTTTGAACAGGTTACGTTTTATGATTATGTTTCCCTTTGAATCTTACAAGAAAATAAAAACAAGTCCGTGTTTTGTAGTAAATCCTTAATTATATCTTCTGAAGTAAGGTCTTGGCTATTGTAATTTCGGTCTACACAAGTGACAGGAGCACAAGCTGCTATTACCTCTCCTTCCTGGATAGTTCTCGTCTTATCACTGATGTTAGCCATTCTCACCGGGATGACTGAATTCGAGAGGTCTACTACCTACGAGGCTATCAGTACTCCTGCTTTTAAACTCTCTGCGTCAGGATAATCAAATAGGCCGAATCGGAATTTCCTATTTTCTGCTATTAACGCGGGTATTATACATTCAATTCTTGGCCATAATGAGAGTTTAGTTTTTGCTATAATTTTCTGTTTGGATTCAAATTGAGTTTGTAAGATTTTGAATGCATATTGCTATTTTCAAAGTCCAATTTAAAGTTATTGTTCTTCAGAAAACCCAGTCCAAGAATACAGGGGTCGGTGATATCTGCTACATATGCCGTAAGGAAATAGTGTTTCCAAACCTTAGAGGGATGTTAGCTTTCCCATGAACCTAAATCTTGTCACCCGCCACTGCTTGCAAGGAAACGCAGGGCAGCGTCCAGATAATACTAACTTGTGAGTTTTGAGCCAAATCTTTTCTAATTATAGACACATTGGCCCCAGTATCAACAACCGTACGGCAGGAGATGATATTAATTTTTCCTATTACGTAAAGTCCCTCGTCGCTACCATTTACTGCCGTAATCTGAAGAATTTGGTAATGGAGCTTTTCATTATCTGGCGACCTCCGCTCCGCGAGATGGCCATATATTAGTTTTCCTGTTTGGAAGAAGAGACGGTGTTCTCATCCTTCTTTGATCGGGGACAGTTTCCTTTCAGGTGTCCAGTTCCACCGCATCCCCAGCACTTGAAGCTGCGTTTCTCTTGGTTCTGACGTTGATCCTTAAAGGCTTGGAATTCATCTCTTAATTTCTCTATGTCACTTTTCCATGGAGATTCACAGGGAGAATCTAAGGTCACTCAAGCTCCTCGGATGGATTGGTGGTCTCGGTGACTGGCTTGAGTGGCGGCCTTCAATTTCAGGGCATATAACAGGGCAGATTTAAGATCTTGGACATTTTCTATTCTTACTGCCTTTTGGATTTCCCCCTCCTTCAGGCCATCCACGAAATACTGTAAAGAGATTGTTTCTCACACAGTTGCTGGGTGGTTGGAGAAAGCCAAGTTGGCGAGCTTTTCTACTTCGGAGGCATACTCCTGCAAGCTTTCTCCAGTTTTCTGGAGTCTTGTTTTCATCTTCAGACGTGCGTAGTCCTTGGAGTATTTCTGGCCGAACCGAAGATCCAGAGCATTATACAGGGAGTTCAAAATCAGTCGCTCTGTGTCGGCAAGAGTCTGCAGTACTTCAGCAGCTTCTCCTCTAAGGGATACTGCTAGTTGAAATGCTTTCACCCCTTTAGTCCATCCATTGGTTTCAGAAATTATTGAGAATTGAGTCTTGTATACCCCTCCCAGTTGATTTTTCCGTCATAGGTAGACAGTTTTACTGACACTGGTGAGGCAGTCAGAGGCACTGCAGAAGAAGGCACATGTACTGGAGCAGCAGGGACAAACTTTGCTTCGTTCATCGCATTCCCGGAAGCTAGAAGCTTCTTTTCGAGATCTTCCACTCTCTGTGACATATGGGTAAAATTTTCGGCCAGCCCTTTAATTCTTTCTTCAACTTCCTATTTAATTCTTTCTATTTTCTCTTCAACTATAGCGATCTTTTCTTCCACTTTCTTTTCAAATGTTGTGACGAATCTGTACAGAACCTTTCCACTAATCTTCTTAGGCGTCTTTCTGAGGAATATAAATTCGCGTTTATATATTTCCAATCAACTCCAAAAAGATGTACGGGATATTTAAATTAGATAAGGTATTTAAGTCGAGAGTTGCGAGATAGCAAGAGAGATGATGGTAGGCTATTGAGCCAGTATCTTTAAACGCATTACTAGAAGATTCAAGGAGATTAGATTCGTGAAGACGTCGTGCTGCGAGACGTACCAGAAAGCTGATATAAGCCAGCGGTAAATATTATTCACGTACGCTTTAAATAAGCGTCAGTTTAAGCGACTTAGTTAAAGTTAATGAAAGTTAAGAATTCGAATACGTGTATTTCTCGGATCTCCTATTTCGGTAAACCTTACTTGAGTTTGAGCTTGATTATTAATTAATTGCATTCTTAGTAATTTAATTTAATATAAAGGCAAATCCCTTTAAGAGACGTAACATTATCTTATTATATGTTATCAGAGATTTTTTTGAGAAAAAGTATAATAATAAATAAATATTATTATTATTCAAAATGGCTCTTAGTGGTTCTTTGCCTCAATTTAATCTTGGTGTTCAAGGTGTGACCCAGGGGGTCATCACAATGTTCCAACTCTTTCTTCCACTTTCAAAGCTATTTTCTCTTCCACACTGTTGATTTTTTCTTCAGCAGTGTCGATTTTCTTTTCTAAAGAATTTTTCAGATCTTTTTGACCTTTCTTGGTCTCCTCTTGGCCTTTCTCCATTCTCTCCATTAAATCATTCTTAGTTTCTTCTTGGATTTTCTGCATTTCTTGCCTAGTTTCTTCTTGGCCGTTTTTCAAGGCATTGATGCCTTCCGAAAGAGCCTTCTGTTGCTCATCCATCGCTGTTTTTATTGGCATAAAATCCCACTTCTGACACTAAACTGTTACGTATATCCGGATTCGAGGATTTTATGCAAAACAATCAAAAAGAAAATAAACAGTTCTTTAAGAGCGATGCGAATTTGTTATCAAAAATCGAATCCTTTAAATACAGGATTCAACGGCAATATTCACAGGGTAAATCTCCGAAGATCTTCACACCTTCAACAGCAATCAAACACAATAATCAGTGTTTAAAAATACACGTATGTAAAGATTATTCACAAGCACAGCCGAGCTAATCGCTAGTCAAAACAATCCTCACTACTCGCTGGTTTAATCCAGACTCCTCGCCGTACTAGCGAGCATCTTTATTTATAGGCGCAACAGAAACTTCCAGAAATATAACCGCTCCTGTCGTTGAACGTGACACTAGTGACTATTACTTTCTAGAAGATTCCAGAGGGTTCCGAACTCGCCCAAATGGTCGCCAATGACGCCAAATTTGCCACCAAAAATGATGCCAACTTGGCTCTACCGCCAAGATTTCGCCAAGTTCTCATTGAATCGCCATTATAATGTAAGGGGCGGTATTGCTCATAAATAGTACAATTTTTACATGAAATAAATATAACACAGAGTAATATAAATGCATTAAACACCCAAATACACATTATTTACACTATTTACACAAAATTCGTAACAATATCAAATTTGACCATGAAACATCATAAATATAATGTGAACATGTATCAATATGTAAAAGTAATGATTTGGGAATACGTGATTTTACGACATTGCCAAAGGTTTCATTATGGATTAGTATGTTCCTAAGCAAACACAATTTCTAAAAGTTTCAAAATTCAAAATTTTCTCTAAACTGGACAAATGATTTCTAAAACAGCCAAAATAAAACTGTTTTTATGTTTTTAAACATTAACTTTATTTATTTTTATGTATGTAGCAAGCTTTTCACAAAGATAACAAACATCACATTTGATGTAACACCTCATACCTTTTTCTCAGAAACAATTAAACATAAAGACTCAAATTTTTATTGAATATTAATTAGACATTTATATTTATACTGAAGAGAAATATTTTTAAATATATTAATTAGTTTTTTCAAAGACGAACTTTTTTAGTTCACCGAACACTTATTATTATGAATTTATTGAAAATTGTCGTTTTTTGTTATAACTACTCTCTATTTAGGTAAACGTTTTAAGAATATTTCAAAAACGTCACATCAGTATACACAACTACATTTAAGAAACACAGAGTACATGCGTACTGTAAATTTAAGCAATTTTAAAAATATAAATTTTAGAAAACAGAAATTTTTATAAAAAAAAAATCTTACCTTGTCAAAGTATTTGTAAGATTTTTTAATCCTAGTTTTGAATCTATATATTTTTATGCAGAATTCTTAAATTAGCACATAGTTCTAACTCTCTTCTCATAGACTGTTTTTAACTCTTCACTAAGCCTTAGCAAGTTTAAATATTCAGTAATAATAACAACTAAAACTAAATTTAAAGTAAAGAACAGACTTAGATAAATTTAGGTGAATAAAAAAATTCACTAAATGTTAAATATAACATTCAAATTACTAAAACCACGTTTCTAAATGTGGCTCCAAAAATTTTAAGCATATCTAGCACAGTTAAATTTGCAGTTATTATACAGTTATCTATAGTTAATTGCGTATGAATAAAAATAAATGGAGGCTTTGCAACTTTTTCCCAGATTTAAAAAGACAATGTTTACATTTCTATCTATCAAAATGGGCGTGGTTCATCATCTGATTATTTTTTTAAAAATCATTTTAAAATATTTCTAATTCATATAATGACTTGTATGTTTTACCATTGGAAAGATCCTGATTTGAAAATTTTAGAAATATCAAAAACTCAAAATAGATTTTCCAAAGGGTTTTACCCTACTGACTGTTCTTAACACGCACTGCAAATATTTATTATCATACTTAAAAGTTATTCACATGATTGCTTGGATATTTCGTTTCTAAAAAAATGCCAAGAGAATCGATGTTTGTCATACTTCGGAAATAACATTTTATAACTTTGACCATGCGAAAAAAACTAATTACATTAATACAAATGGAAACTTCTGAGGGAGTAACGTATAAGAAATTGCGTCCTTTCAAACCATTTTTAGATGAATTTGGAATTTTGCGTGCTAGAAAAAACTTAGTTTTCGGGAAGATACAGACAATTTTTCTATCATTTTATCTAACGAACACCCTGTTGTTTATTTGATGATCGTGCGTAAACATGAGGAACTTATGCATGCAGGAGTATCTATTGTAATGAATCATTTGCGAGAAAATGTTTGAATTTGAAAAGCGCGAAAATTAATTAGACAAATAATACAGAACTGCACTCGGTGCAAAGAAACTGAAATAGTGGCATCTTCTTTACCGAAAGATAGGGTAAGAAACTCTAAAATATTTCAAGTTGTAGGTATTGATCTCATTTCAAAGATAAACGGAAGGACTGGGGAGTGTTATTCACTTGCGCCAGTGCTTCTCAAACTTTCAATACTGGCGCCCCTCTTTTCGATCACAATTTTTTTCGCGCCCCCCTTATACATTAATAATGTACTGAATGCAATAATAATGCACTTTGACGCTAAAGTTACAATAGGCGATCTTAATTATAAACCATACAAATTAGTAACATAAGTATTAAATTTTGTATACTACTTTTAAGCAAAAAAATAAATAAATAAAATAATAGGATAATTATTATGTTATTTTTCCTTTCTCTAATTTTTAAATTGAACATATTACAAAATGCGGTAGCTGCTTTGAAGACAAAATATAGATATCTGCTAAATATAGAAAAAGAACTCAGAGGGTCAGTTTCTAATAATAAGCATTCCTTATAAAAACTTTGCTTTCCAAGACAAGCTCATGGACGTCATTAATACTTATTAAACTTGTTCTTAATTTAGTATTAATTAATTAGTTATAAATATTCTGTGCAGCACTGATACATTAAAAGTATACCGGCTGAAGTGCCCGCTCTTTGCTCGAGTTCATTTATAAGAAAATAAAACATTATTGATATAATAGCTGAATTGTAAGGGAAGCAAAGTCAAGTGCTCGACAATGTTTACAAAAAAGTAAAATGATTTTTTTTAAATCGTTGCTCAAATTATAATTAGTTTTAAGCGAATTGTAATTTTAAGCCTCACAGAATTAGCATTTATAATTGATGTTAAACAGTAGCGCACACAGGAATTTTTCAAGGGGGGTCCGGGGTCGAAAGTTCACCAATCTTGTATCAGGTTCCTTTTGAATTTGTCGATTTTCGGGAACAAAACACAGTAAAAAACTAATTCTTGAATAAATAATTAGCATTAACTAATAAAATTAATCATTAATAACAAATACTTAACTAAATTTTGCGTACTATAAACTTAGAATTATAATCAATCGGAAAAAATCAAGGGCTTTGGGGGTCCACCCCCTTGTGTGCGCCACTGATGTTAAATAATGATCAATAATATAAAATATCGATGAAGAATAATTGTATTATTTTAAATATTTAAAGTGAAAAGACTTCAACATGTTTTAACCCGGGAGCAGGCGCGCACTCGGTACGGTCGGGGTTATTGAGTCACCCCAATCCTTTTTTTTTATATAATTGTTTTATTGTACACGATACAAATCATGATTCCAGTGAATAATTTAGCTAAGAGAAAGTTTACTTAGCTACTTTCAAGGACTTTTCAATTTTTCTTTGGTAATAAATAAACAGTTTTGCCAGAATTAACGATTTCGTAATCTGTGTGTCCCGCGCGACCACTTCCGGGTAAAAGTATATTCATTATGATAATATGTATGTTACTGCTAAAAAATTGTGTGAAACGTTTTTCGTTATGCTTTATACATTGAGAATATTTATAAAAATATGTTTTGGCCAAGTAATCCTTCATGTGCTTGTGTGTGTGTGTGCTCTCCGTGGTTTTCCAAATTTCATATAAAACTCTTTTGCATGAAAAAAAGCGCAACAGAGAACACGTAAGAGAGGGGTCATAACTAACTGTACCAATAACTTAGAAGGTCAAACAGATTACAGCTATAATGTGCAGTATTTCAAAAATAATGACAGTGATGAATTTTTTATGTTCCTAAAGTTTTTCGATTCTGGGTCCGGGATCTGGTTTTTCTCTGAAAGAGTAGTATATGTTAGGTTAAAAAATCTCTCATCACAGGATGACAGCAAATCAAATAAAAGTTTTTTATTTGGTTATATGATCAAAGATAGCTAATTAGGTATTGAAGAAGTTTTTATTTTTGATGGCTTAATATCGCCTATAAATTATTTCAGAGTAAAAGTGCATTATTTATTATGTCTGAAAGTATTTTGTTTTAATTCATTCCAGTAAACTAATTATTTTTTAAATCTTTTATTTTCGATATGCTCGCGCCCCCCCCCCAGGGGGCGCGCCTCACAGTTTGAGGAGCACTGACTTGCGCTGTATTCCTTACAGTGCATTAGCAACAGATTGCATCTCTTTCTACTACAGTATTCTTATAATCTTTAAGACGAATTATTTCAAGAAGAGGCTGACCGACCATTATTTATTCGGATAATGGAACAAATTTTGCTGGGACTAATAGTGCACTAAGTTCTATTGACTGGGATGTAGTAAGGGCTGCGGTAGCCCAGTGGTCAAGGTATCGAATCATGGCAGGCATGTCATGATTTCAATTCCAGTGCCACTAAAGGACCCCCCGTGTAGGGCAGCGATGTATATTAAATATGTCGAGAGCTGAAACGTCCTCCTGTTGGTGTGGTGTGGTAGTTAGGAGAGGGGGTACCAGCTCAGGTGTCGTCCACGTCACTTGACCATGGTTCAAAATGACGTGGTCCGTCGCCAAAAGCCCTCGTGTAGCTCAATAGAGCGACGTTAATATTCACTCACTCACTCACTCACTGGAATGTAGTAACACATTTAAGGATAATATTCAAAAAATAAAGTGCAAATTTAACCCTCCCAATGCCGCGTGGTGGGGAGGATTTTGGGAAAGAATGATTCAAATGTTGAAACAAATTTTGAAAAAAATGTTAGGTAGAGCTTCGTTATAATACGAAGAGATAAATACTGTACTATGCGATTGTGTACATGTGATCAATTCTAGAGCCTTAACATACATTTCTGAGGATGTTAATGATTTATTACCATTAACACCAGCCATGTTTTTACAAGAAATTGAAACGTCAGATGTATCTGACATAGATTGTCTTGATCATCAAGAAATTAATAAGAGGATTAGACACGTTCAAACCATCCAAGAACAGCTTAAGAAAAGACTTAGAATTGAGTACCTATGCCAACTGAGAGAGCAAACTCAATATCACCGGAAATAAAGACCCTTAACGGTGGGAGATGTAGTTGTGGAGGAAAATAGTTTAAAGAATCGAAATCTGTAGTCACTTGCTAGAGTAATTCAACTTATTCCTGGAAAGGATGGACATGTTAGAGTCGCTCGAGTCCAAACTGAGACTGGGTAACTGATCAAACCAGTGCAAAGACTTTACAACCTGGAACTGCAAGAACCAGAGATTAATTTACCCAAAGAACAGACTGATTCTGTCATTCGCACAGAATAATCTCTCCAAAGCGTTTGATATACGCCTAAAGTGTTTTGTAAAAGTATTGTTTTGGTGTAAATTTTGTTTTATTTCTGCACCAACATTTGGTATTTCATTTATTATTGTTGTTGTTGTTGTCGTATATTATATGTTGTGTTTGAGTTCTTTCAAAGCTTCTAAAACTCAAAGGCGGGAAGATGCTGCGAAAGGAGAGAGAGGGGGTGTGCGGAGGAGGGAACGACCCGATGACGGACGAGCGCCTGGGGATTCTCTTCTCGCCTGGGACAACAGAGAAAGGTGAAACGCTCCGAAAAGGGAAAGAGAGCATTCCTCTAGATGTGTTTGGAGGGATCAGACGGCGATGAGCGTGTGCGATACTATTTAACCTATTTTTTATGCATCCATTTTAACAGATTAATGAATGTTTTATTTAATTGAGAAACACTCATCGTCAAATCATTTATTTGACATTCTATTTATTCGTAAATGAGTACTGAATTGAGTTTAAGATGGGACAGCGTGCATTATTTCTTGGTGTTGCAATTGCATTTTTAAGGAGTGTAACTCAAGTGGTGAAAACAACTAGTGAACTATCCCCTGACTCTTTTAACTTTATACCGGCGGCTGTAGCAGAGGGATCATGGCTGGGAACACGTCGTCAGCCTTGTCGAGTCACGAGTTCAAGTCCGGGTGCCACTGAAGACCCACCTTATAGATGGATTGATGCTTGTTATATATATGTAGGCTCAAATTCCCTACATTGGTGAAGTATGGAAAAATAGCAGTAAGGCCACACAGACAGAAAACTAAACGTTATTGTATAGATTTCCATTTCATTTAATTCCATCCGACATTCTTACACCTCAGCGGAACGCCGACGAGATTCTACGCATCACAGTGTAGCCTTTCCTTTCATTGACCTCTGGGCTTACATTTCAGTCAAACTGTTCCCTTTCGCACTCACGTCATTTTATTGCTTGTATTCCTACTTCTTCAACACTTCCCTGACCGGTATGATTGCCAGATCTCTTCCCAATACAGCATGTTTGGATTCTGATGACCAGGTGTCACCGACAAGATCTAGATCGCGCAGGTCTAACTCCCCAATTGAAACGTGTATAGCAAGCAATCGATCAAAAGGATATCTACCAACGATTCAAAGCCAAGCCGGATAGCAGTTTGCATTAGGGGCAGAGGCGCGTTAATGCATGATTGATTTTTCCTCTAATAGCTTTATTTTCCCCGGAATAAAATATGCAAACATTTCGTTATCAGCTTACGTATACATAAAAAGGAGAAAGACGACTCCCTCACTCACTAATCACGGTATCTCCAGAGCTATAAAACCTACAGGCTTGAAATTTGGTAGGCATATTCCTATAATGGGGTAGAGAACCGCTGAGAACGAATTTTGCAAAAAATCGATTCCCAAAGAGATTTATGCGAGGGATTGAAGGGGGTTAAAGATAAATATTCCTGCGTTTTTGAGCTCTTAGAAGTACAAATTTGAAATTTGGTAGGCATGCTCTTTTTAAAGAGTAGAGACCCACTAAGAAGGGTTGTGAAGGATGTTGAATCTTAAAGCCGTTAGGTAACATTGTTGCAGTGAGCCGCTTCCAATTAGAAGTAGCCTTGTGATAGAGCTTTTATCACGATTTCCATTAACTGTCCTCTTGGGATTTCTTTGGGGCCAGAATGGCAATTCTTTCCAACCAACTCAAGAAGAGAACGTGTATATGTAAATTAGGAATCATATATATATTGGAAGTTTAGCATTCACGAGGTCGCTAAGTGAAGTCTCTGAGTAGAGAAGTAGTCGCAAAGTGATATGAGATAAAGTCTAGAAGAAGAATTTTATTTCCGAGAATTAACCTAGCCGTAGCTATTTACCTAAGATATAGCGGTAAGCTTGATTAATTGAACTTTAAGTATAATTTTCTATTGAGATAGAATTTAATCTATAAAGGTAGATTCAGTGGTTAATTGCGCTATTGACTTCCCACAGACATAGGTCGCGTGGATAGTGGAGTCCCCATCGGCCATGTGGCAATAGTCAGTGTATGTATCTTCCTATTAAATGCAACATATTCTCTAGGGATATATTCTCTTGTGCTAAATACTTAACTTGGGAAATATGCTATTGTTAGTGAATATTGAAATATTCATCATTGAGATATATTGAACTATATCACCCTGAATTTGGATTTTTCATTGAATCGATTTTCTTTCACAGACTGGAATTCGAAACCGTCACTTTAGTCTTAGATTACAATTTCTTAACAGTCCGCCAAATTCAACGCTAGTGCTTCTATACAAACGGATAAGGTTCGTTATAAACATTCACATTTTTGAACTATTACATATACAACCCTGAAATTTGACGGTCGTGTTCCTTTCATGGAGCAGAGATTGGATAAAGAGGAGTTTGGCGAAAATAAATCCCCAGGGGGTTTACGAAGGGTTAAGGGGCGATAGATAAAAAAAATTCCTGTTTTCTAACAGTTAAAACCACATACTTGAAACGTCATAAGCATGTTTCTTTTGTTGAATAGAGATCCTCTCAGAACGGATTTTACAAAAATTGACTCCGATGAGGAAATAGAGGAATTACTAGGGCGTATAGAGATTTTTAAAAAAATCCCGTGTTTATATGATTTACTAGACCTACAGTAAGGAAATGTTTTCTTTTGCAATGCAGACCTACAGTAAGGAAATGCATGTTTCTTTTGTTGGATTTAGATCCGCTAAGAACTAGTCTTATAGAACTTGACTCCCAAAGAGGGTAACGGGGCTTGTAGCGACCCGTAGGAGTAAGAGGGTTCGAGGAAGTAGATATGATCTTAAAAATAAATACTTTTTTCTATATTGGACACTTTATGAGTGATTTATAACTTCTCTCTCTCATTAATTCTTAATCTTATAAGATTATTCAAAATGACGTATCGTAAATCGGAGTTCCTTATAACAGTTCTCGAGCGACAACAGCTACCCATTGCCATTTCCTTCCACAATTCTCGGTGGATCTAACAAGGGGAGGGCAAGACTAAAAGAAAATTCATTTGGGGTCGAGACTTGGTGTAATAGTAGTACTCCTTTAGGGTGTTCACCCCTCAATGTAATTTCACCGAATGGCCAATCAATTCGGATAAAATAGCCTTCGAAATTCGTGCTTAGCTTTTATACAATTAAGTTTTAATTTTCCGCAACGAGTCCGTAGCCTGATTGGTAAATCATCTACTTACTATGCGTAAGGTTAGGGTTTCATTCCACGCGATCAACTTTTTTTCTTGAATTCATTTAATTATTTTTTAAAATTAAATAAATTTATTTATGAATTATTTATTTATTTATTTATTAAATATTAAACGATATTTTATGTAATTATTTTGTATTTTAAAAACTAAAAAATTTCTGTAATTATATAAATATTCATATTAAATTTTATATAAATATATATATATATATGTATATATATATTGTATTAATAAATAATATTTATAATAAAATATATAAAAATTTTTATTTTTATTTTAATTTTATTTTAAATTTAATTATTTTATAATTTTATAAAATATTTAATAAGTCATTTTCAAATAAATTTGATTAATTTCAATAAGTTTTTTAAATAATTTTAATAAATTTAATTAATAATTTTAATAATAAATTAATAGTTTCAATAATAAATAATAATTTTAATAATAAATAATAATTTTAATAATAAATAATAATTTTAATAATAAATAATAATTTTAATAATAAAATAATAATTTTAGTAATAAATTAATAATTTTAATAATAAATTAATAATTTTAATAATAAATTAATATTTTTAATAATAAATTAATAATAGTTTTAATAATAAATTAATAATTTTAATAATAACTTAATAATAAATTTAATAATAACTTAATAATAAATTTAATAATAAATTAATAATTTTAATAATAAATGAAAAATATTTCTTATTAAATTTAATTCTTAATAATTAATTAATTAATTTTAATTCTTAATAATTTTCATTAATAATTATTTTAAATATGTTTAATAATAATGTTAAATACTTTTAATTAATAATAATTTTAAATATTTTTAATTAATAATAATTTTAAATATTTTTGATTAATAATAATTTTAAATATTTTTGATTAATAATAATTTCAAACATTTTTAATTAATAATAATTTTAAATAATTTTACTAATAAATAATTTAAGTAATAAATTTAATTTTTTTTGCTTTATAAAATACAAAATAATTACATAAAATATTATGTAATATTTAATAAACCTTTCATAAATAAATTTATTTAATTTTTAAAAATAATTAAATGAATTGAAGAAAAAAAGTTGATCGCGTGGAATCGAACCTTAACCTTGCGCATAGTAAGCATACGATTTACCGATCAGGCAACGAACTCGTTGCGGGAAATTAAAACGTAATTGTATAAATCTAAGCATGAATTTCGAAAGCTAATTTCTCAGAATTGACTGGCCATTCGTCGGAATTACATTGAGGGGTGAATATTAATTTCAGGCCACGCGACTTCCCAGTTGCAATTTGCTTTCTATTATCTCTAGAGTTCAGGATTAACTTCACACACCCCAACGTCAAGGTTTAAATAGTAAATACATTTGCATAAAATCAAGTCATATCTACAGAAAGTGGTTTTTAAACTGAGTAGAATAGTTTCCCCATAAGGATTTGTTGAAGAACCACGAATAGAACCCCTTAAAGGCTTATTGATAAAATAATTTTCATTTTTGAGCTATTGGACATAGACTGGAAATTTGGCAAGCCTTTTTGTTTTGTTGAGTAGACATCCACTAAAATATTGTGTTTTGCGGGAATTTGCTTGTGGGGAGATGGTTACGGGAGGGTCCAAGTGCTACTCTTTTTAAATCAAGAGGTGAGAATTATGAAGATGTTTTTCAATACAATCGAACGCTTGATGAAAACAGGGTGGTTTTTTTAAGCTTCAGGGCCACCTGTAGATCGATCTAACAATCGAAATTGCACCAAATTTCTTATACAGACTAAAAATGACTTAAAAAAACAAAATTCCCTAAACAAAAAAAATTTTGTTCCAAAATTCCCTGATAGGGGTATTTATGGTGCTTTTGTAGCTTACTAAACCGAAAATTTACATAATACACGGTATCAAAGCTAAATGATTTTTTTTTACTTTAGTATGCGACAAAAGCACCAGTAATTTGGGCTCCGAAAAATTGCATTCTCAGCCAGCTCCAGTGAATATGCAGCTCGCCTTACCTGAATCAGTACAATGCTCTTCGTGAACTTAAAACACGACAAAAGCTACATAAGGGACCTTTATCGCATAATGCTATGAAGGCATTAAGAAGAAAATGATTAAGAAATTAGAGGAAACAGTAAATTCATCCAGAAAGAGAACGTGTGTCAGAAGAGGGGATAACAGATGTGGTAACTGTAATCATCAAAGGACACAAAAAACCATTGCCAGTAGTAGCAGTGCCCGGGATGGAAAGTTTAGCGGTGAATTCTCCTCTACTATCCATACAAAATCAGCCGCTTTCATGAACTGAAACACAGTAATTGTGATAAGCAACTGACATTAGCTCTATAGTTTCTGACCAGGAGGGAAGTTGCCAATGGATTCTCGTGGCAAATTCTATGGGGAGATAAGGCCGATAGAGAAGCAGTGCAAGAAACTCCTATGCATCCACCAAAAGTCATCATTTGGTGTGGCTTCACAGCCGAATTCTTCATTGGGTCATTCTTTTTTGAGAATGCCACTCCGACTGGATTAGTAACGTGTACCGCTAATGCAAAAAAAACTAAAACATACAGACTAATTTTGATATTCCACAACTTCAACAAAGAAAATGTCTCAATCAGATAATCGTTAAGCAGAATTAGGCACCACCACACACTAGTGTTAAGATACTGCACCTGTTGTGCCATCACACATGAAAGAGTCATTAGTTATACTTTTACAGTAGCATGGCCACCTTGTTCTCCTGACTTAACTTCATGTGTCTTTTGACTCTGCAGTTTCTTGAAATCAAAGGTTTATATTGGTAGAGTTGCAAACTTAAGTGTTTTAAAGGACAACATATCACGGATAGTGCGGAATATTCCTTGCAACATGTTGCGTATAGTCGTAAAGAATCTTGTGCATAAAAATGCGAGTGTGCTTTCTGAGAACGGTGGTCATATTGAATGTAGTTAGCTTAACATTGTACTGCAATTTTTATGTGTTACTTTTTTCTTTTTACTGTAACTCATTTTAGATTATACAACTCCGTAAATACCCTTATCGGCAATCTTTAGAACTAATTTTTATTCACGGAATACTACTTCCCACGTCATATTTAGTCTCCATACCAAGTGTGGTGTTATTTCGATTGTTAGATCGAGTTCTGGCTATAAATAGCGTCAGATTAAAAAAACACCCTGCATTTTTTGTAGCTATCTAGATGTTTTATAGCCCAAAATTGAATTTCGCATGGGAAAGGATTTTTGCTTTCTTACTCATTTTTATGTACACTTTCGTTTTGGTAAGCTACAACAATACCTATAGAACTATTTTTCGCAAGAAATTTTACTTTCCATATTATTATTAGTTTCTCTACCAAATTTCAATTTTTCGATCGAGCTACAGGTGTCAGTTTAAAAGAAATATATCAAGTCAAAGTAGGACCAACGAAGCGGACATATCACATCACAAATTTTCGTCCTTCATGGGGAGTCGCTTTTTATGTTATATTGTAGAATTGCGAGAGAATAAATCTCTATCTTTTAAAAATATTAAAGCAATCGAGCTGAAACTATTTTATTTTTACACAGTAATTAAATTTGGATGAATTATGACTATGTTAACAAAACATAATTTAAGGCAGGAAGTTATTTTTTAAGTCGAATACATTTTTCTTGATATCTTATGATTTTTTTTTCACTTAATATTTTTGTCATTCACAAAGAAAAAAAATTTTATAAGATATATTTTCAATCGAACTATATTGTATTTTAGCAAAATAGATATAAAAAATCAATCTACGCGAATGACTAGCTTAAATAAATGCAATAATACGACTAAATAATAAAAAAAGAAACGAAAACAAGGGTAATCATGCAAGTAAATCCTTTTTTTAAAGTATAATTTCGGAAAAAAGAGTTTTGTGGGTAGCACAGGTATTCAACGATCTTATAACTTAAATAATAAATCTTATGGAGTACATACAATCAACGCATTATACACACGCACATTTCGAGTAACTTATCATCTCGCTCACAGATTTCAATAACTTTGTGGATATGTTCAAAATCAAGCCTTCACTTAGAATCTTGATGCGTCCTTCATATTTATCCATTCGATAAAACAAACATATACACCACAGATTGTGTTAAGTTACAAGCGAGCTGAGAATATATAAAGAAATGAGAAAATCTTGTTTATATTCGAAATTCAAGCGAAATTCGCTCGAAGCATTCCAAACTTATGACGTGTGTAAACATGTGTTTCAGAACTGCTACGAATGAAATTCAACTGAATTTTGCCAACTGTTGTTGAAAGGGATAGTACACCGAAAAGAAACCGCTTCACTTCTTGCTTCCTATGGTTTGTTTTGTTGTTTTTTGCTCTATCGAACAGTGGTCCCTTTCATAAAGTGGCCCTTTTTCCTGATTGGTTAATGTTTCATACAGAGGTAGAACAGTTATCAAAAACTTTCGCCACTTAAATAAAATACCAAAATAATTGCGGAGAGAAAAGTAAAAACGTTCAACAATGTAAAGGATTAATACAAAAAAAAATGAATGACTTAAGACTGATGACAGAGGAAAGGGATTGACTAAAGATAATGAAAAATAGTTACGGATTTTTCCCCTGCTACTTGTACTAGAAGTAAACCATGCGTTACAAAATATTAACTAAATTTTTTACTAAAAATTATTTATTATTTAAAAAAAATAACTGATTTACAAAGCTTCTATTGAACATGGATTATGAATTGCCATTACATTACAGATAAGTACTTTTTGTTAAGAAATGTAGCCTTTTTTGAAGTTTTATAATAAAGACATTTTATTCATCGTCTAAGACCAGAATCCTCAGTTGGATTTTTTATACAATTAATCCTCGCATTTCAAAAAAAAAAGATATGAATATTTTCTTACTCATTCAAAAATTTAGACTTTTTTCATTACTTACAAAGATAATTTTAACGAATTCGTGATTTAATGAATTTTTCTCTTTCCGCGGTTAAAATGAAGGCAAAAAAAACCCTGTTTAACGAATAATAAACCCCAAATTAAAGAATTATTTCAGTAGTTAGAATTTTTTTTTTATTAGGTTGTATTAGAAAAAATTGGATTTTTTTTTCAAATGATATAGAGCAAACTTGGAAAATATGAGTACCAAAATACTTAAATAAAACACTTTCCATTTTTCCGAAATTAAAGTGTTTCAAACTTTGTCTCCCTAATGGTATATGACTAACTGTTGTTGCTATGTGTATAAAGAAGCTCCTAATCAAATTCGGCATATTTGACTAATACTTTAGACACTATGGGCAGAATTGTCGGAAATATGGGCAGGTTGCATTAGAAATAAAAATAAGAGAAGCTGTCCTCTATACCTTTACCTATTCCAAACAGAAATACATTTTTACGCTAATTACATGTTTGGCAAATGAAAGTTTTGTTGTTGAACAAATTGTAGCACAAAATAAATGTCCAGGTTTTTATCTATAAATTAAAAATAATTAAATGGTGAAAATCAGATAAACTATTAAATAAACACAAATTATAACAAACTTAAAAAAAACACTTAATGAGGACTTGCACTTCACCATACGCTCAACTCATTACAATAGGAGTCACCCTCTAACTCGACACATTCCTCATGAAAAAAGACACATAAACAAGAGACACAACATTGTCCTCATTCCTGTCGTTGATTTTCATAATAATTAACACCACAAACAGAACAAATGTAGGATGTGTTGTGTTTGCTAGCTCTTGCTGCTGCTCTGCGTTTTGGCTCTACACCTTCTCTACGACCTCCTTTGACAACTCTCTTCGTAGAAGCCCTGGGACCTTTTGCACTTCTCAACTCACTTGAAATGTTCTTGCGACTTACACAATTTCCGCAGGTTCTTTTCAGTGTTGGAATTGGACTCAGCTCCTCTAAAAATGATGCTACTGACTACGAGAAGACGGTAGTAACAATAGATGGGCCATGTGCTGCTGTAACTTCCCCTAAGTAATAAGGAAGGAAGATGAACTCAAAGGACGTATAGGACGAGATGATGATTTTGGAATTAGGTTGGAAGCCCCCATTACTTCATCAAATTTCAGAACTCTCTGCCCATATTACCTTTAACACTAGAACGTCCGGGATTTCGATTACCCTTAAACGCTCACCGGTGTCATTTTGAAACCACGACATAAAATGTATAAAATAATTATTTTAAAATAATTGCAGGACTACTGTTCCGTAGGGTTTAGTTGTAAGAATTTTTTAACATTATTTCATGTAATTAACATATTTTATGGCCCTTTATATCATAAGAAACTGTCGTTTACATTATGTTTCGCGAAGCTTGTTGGACCACTGCTTTGTCACAAAACAGTTCGAGTCGCAAATCTGCCAAGAACATTACTATTATGCGATATCCATTCCGTGCCAACCCTAGCGATATATATATTAGGATTTACTGGAATATAATCAATTATATCTGGGGGTTCAGATTCTTTGCAGTCACTTTCACTCAATCTTATGTCTTCGTAGAAATCTAAATTATATATAGCCGATTAATTCTCAGAAATCTCTCGCAATAAATTAGCAATTTTATCAGGGCTTAGACCTTTTCTACGAGCCATCGTTTCACGGTGATTGCTTTGCACAAGGTTCGAAAATCGAATGAATTTTTTTTATGAGCGGACAACCAAATACTATGTAACGAAACACTTAGACACAACAATTTTGGAAAAATAAGATTCGTTTCCGCTGTTAACCCAATAACACTGCATTCAAGGTCAAATAAATGTATGATAGTACTTTGAAAAGTTTGTTTCACAAGTAGCAATGATGAACGACAGCTATTTATGATGATAAATTGTCTTGGTGTCGAAATGACACCAGCGGGCGACCAAGGTATTTTTAGCTGCAAAATTTCTCCTAATAAATCTAGAACTACAAAACTTTTACTGTGTAATTACCATGGAAAACAATTCGAAGTCAAGAAAAATTTTCAAATTCCCTGCAAAAATGCGGAAAGGAGAACAAACTGAACAGGTTCCGGTGTCAAACTGACACCGATGGACTTTCTAATGTTAATCCTACTGCCCATGTTTGCTGTAGTGATATTGTTCAATCGTTGGCAATTCTGCTATCGAAGGGAGAAAGAACAAACCCTCCCACTATATATATACATATACCGCCAACGACTACTACATTCACATAAGATTACAGCCAATTATAGGTTTCATGTAAAATTAATTAAATTTGTGCATTCAGACTTAAGATAATTTAAATATAACAACACCTCCAATTTGAAGTATCAGGTAGTTGTACTTACATAAAAAAGGCCAGTTTACACTATGGTTTGACCAGCACAACAATACAAATAAATCACACAGTCCCCATGACGCTTGAGTACTGCCCCCACCCCAGTGTGAATGCACCAACTCAAAACTGTATGTGTAATAAGGGTATTTGCTTAAATGTGTCCATATTACCTTAGTGCACATATTTGCTAAGTTTACCCTATCCTTTTTGTCTGGAACAGAAAAAGACTTTTTTCGTGAGTAGCAAATTTCAACGGGAAATTGCCATTGTTAGACTTCACAGGCGTAGATGAATCATGAGTGTAACCTATTGTGTGAGTCTTGAGTAGGACAGGAAATTCCTTTCTTATCTCATCCCAAGCCACAACGTAGAAGATATCTTAAGTTTTTTACCATTATGATATATTTTTGACAGACTACCTAGCTGTGCAACTGAAGTTAAAGAAATTGTTGATTATTTGGAGCCAATGAATAGCGATTCTAATATCGATAACGAAACTCCAATCAAAACTGTTGCATTTTCTAATGCTTAACATTGTTTATAGAAACTATGAAAGAATATCTCTTTCTTACGGAATAGAATGTAAATGATGCAGTATTTTCTTCAATGCATAGAGTCGAAAGAGAACTCTTTCTAGTCAGGAATAAGAAAGATTTTCAAATATATATATATATATATATATATATATATATATATATATATTAGTATTTTAAAACTTCCAATTAACTGTAGTGCGTAGTAATTCAATAATAGTATTTTTAGCTCTATTGAATAAAAAGTGTGCAATTTCTAACTATGGATATTTTTTGTGAGTTACTAATAGAGAATTTCCCAAAGGTAAATGTAAAAAAATTGCATTTTACTTGGACCCTGTTATAATGAATAACCCTGAACGGGGTCCGGTACCTGAATTTTCAAAAAATTATCGACTTTCACTTTTTAAAATTTTCTAAAAGTTAAAATATTTATGTTTAAAATGATATATGATATGAGGAAATACGATAATTAGAAGTATTTTTATTTATTTTTCTAAATGAAGCTAAACCTTGATGCGCATCAAATGAGCTCTGCTAGGAGAACCTTATGTTTTCCCTTGCATAAGTTTCTGATGAGCGCAAATCCATATGATGTTCAAGTGGAAAAATTAGAGTGCATTGGACTTATCCGAAAGTACATGGGTAAACGTCTTTTGGATCTTCTAAGCGAAGCAGAGAAAAAAAAGTTTAAGTGACGGATAAAGCCAAAGAGGTCTTAACCGACATTTTAATATGAAAATTTAAAAGATATTACAATATGGCTATTAAAAATACTATCAATTATCTACACAGCTGTTTATTTTCATATTCTGTCTTCAAACGACATTCTCAACATGGACTGCGATAAAAATGCTTGGTGTCAGTTTCTAAGGACAGATGAGTAATGAAAAAGGCACTAGAATCATAAATCATAATGAATTAGATGAAACCAATTTTTAAAGACCTAAATGACCCTATGCTATTAAGATAATGCTTACATGGAAAGACCCAGAACCCAAATGTGAGTCAGTTAATAACACCATATGGTCAGTGATTCCAAGATCTACATTTATGGGATTAAAAACTCGAAAATATTAGGGATAAATATGGCGATTGCACAGTTCAATATGAGTCATGTAGCAAAATTAATGATCTTAAAACATTATGATATTGAACTAAGTTATAACTGTGTGTCATACTTCAAAAAACTAGATACACGTAGGATTCGTGTAGCCTGTGACATCGTCGATGGTTGTGAATTCCCATCTTTGATTCACGATAGATTTTATGGTTTCACCAGCTGTTCAAGGACAAGTACCACACCCATCGATTGTCCCTGAATTTTTACGACCCACCAGCTGTGGAATGACCAGTGCACGTGGCTAAGGGTCATTGTTTATTGTTTGTCCTCGGATCCATGACGACACTGTCTGAAAATCATAATGGTAAAGTAGAGCCGGCGCCCCATTGACAATAGGCGAAGCCTATCTTAAAATAATCATGTCGTCTTTTCTGGTGTTGAGTGAAGGGGATACTAGGAACAGGTGGCGTGATGGACAAGTGTGTCCAGATGTTGGACAAGGAACTATGGCGCCTTGGGCCAGATGGCTCGGGTGTGTTTTGGCGTGTTATGCGCAAATAGGACGAGGGAGGTCAAGAGAGACTTTTGTGACCGGCCAATAAGAAGGGACGAGGGGCGTGTTGTGAACACACCCCTGGTATTTAAAAGGGTTCTTTTTCAGGAGAGAGAGGGAGAGATAGGACAGAGAAGAGGAAAAGACGGGAGAGAGAGGAGGAAAAAGACGGGAGAGAAGAGGAAAAAGACGGGAGAGAACGGAGGGAAGGAGAATAGAGAGGAGATGGCAAGAGAAGAAAAAAAGAGAGTCGGGGAGGGAGAGAGAGGAGCCCGCCTTGTATGGAGAAAAGGGCTGAGTCCGGAGATTGGAGGGGGAAAAAACGATGAACGCCGGTGGCGTTGAGAATAGAATAGACTGACTACACCGGCTTGGCATATAATCTGAGTTCTATAACTTCATAAACTAACTTAAATCGATTATCCTATTGGAGGAAAAAATTTAAAGTATTTTTTTTTACTCCCACAACCTTGATGTGATGTATTATTTTCACGCCACCTTCTCACGACGTTACAAGCCCAACGAAAGCATCTTGAGATCCCAACAAAAGGCAAAATTGTAAAAAATAATAAAAAATAGAAAATTAGAAGAGTCTTTTTTGTATGAGCAGAGAGTAAAAAATGCTTCACATACATCTGGAAAGTACTAAAAGAAGTAAATGCTCAAAAAATCACAAATTTTGACTTTAAATCCTGTTCTCAAAATTTAATATTTTTCACTTTATGTACCTTTTCTCAAAAACTCCTTATTATATAATCCTCAAATTTTCAGTGAACAGACTTTTAACATGTTTACATAATTTGATGGAGGGAATTATAGTATATGTCTAGCAAACCTTTTTAGACATGACTTTTTTAAACTAAATTTTAGGGGAAAAAATTGGACAATTTTTTAAAAAAATCATAATTAATTTAATTTCTAAGAAAGAGACAAACTCCTCCATTAAAATGTTATTGATAGTACACATAACTACTATAAAAATTTTATTCATGAGAAGTAAGTTTCTGAGAAAAAGGCACATAAACTTACGCAGTTTAACATGAGCTCCTATGGACGTACCGGACCCCCTTATCGAACAAAATTTTAACAAAATGCCCCGATCAATTCGTTAAATTGGGGTCCGACTGCATAAATGACCAGTTTTTTATAAATAAGGTACAGGCTCATTTTTGAAGAAAAAAGAGAGAGTCTTATTTATATAGCTTAAAAATATTCTTAAGATTTTACAGCATTGCCCTCAAACAGTAAATTACAAAGGGTTCTAAAACAGCAACTCTCGTTCTAGCAACTAATTCAAACGTGTAATACAGACTTTTTGGCTTAAAAGCTGAGACAGATTTCAATACTTTTTTTCTAATAACTTAACAGCCGCATAACTTAATCCAAAAACTGGCGTGCATGAGTGCACAACGCGCCAAGCCGCCGTATATGAGATCTTATTTTTAATTTTTAATGCCGCTATCTCCTTTTCTTGCACTCAGGACAAATAGAGTCGTAAAAATAAGGTGGTAACCTTAGCAGTTGACAGATCGCTTCCTGGAAGTACAATCATTGCTATAGTTGCTCTATAAGACGAGAGCAGGTTGGTTGGAAGCGGCAGACTGTTTTGAAGTGACCATTGCATTGAGATTAAAAGCAACGAAGTGGATTTTGAATGTACTGTCTAACTAGGCAGTTCAGATTAGCTGTCTTATTGTCATATTAAGCAGCTTTAACGCATTGTGGTAATTCTAGTGACGTAAAAACCAGGATGAGGTGCTTCGTAATGTGCACCTGTCCATCTCGCCCAATTGACATTCACCGAACTTCACAGATTCTTTGATGATGCATATTTTCCAATATTTCATTGATCGATACATGCAGCACTAACTCCTCTAGAAAAGTTTAAGATAGCATGGGGGTGAGGCGAAAGAGTTACATTAAAGGTAACCAGGAAATGTGCAGATTTAAAAGTGTGAAAACCTGTTTCGAAGACGACTCACGAACAAGTCCTGGAAGCGCATCTTTCGAATATTCATCAAGGGCTCTATACCGCTCGTATTAGCTTTATTTATAAGGAAGGACGAAATGTTTTTAAAAGAATCTTGTTTATTCCTTACGAAGAAACGAGCCTCAAAAAATATTGTCATTTGTTGTCCCACTGTCCACCACATTTGTTGTCCCACTCCTTTTCAGTCTTCATATTGGGTCCATAAATGTTATATTTTCTGCTAAAAATTTGAACCATTTTAAGTCAATACTTAGAAAGGAAATTTATCTCAATTGGCATTCACGAATTGTTTCTAGATCATTAGAGCAGCATGCATCTACATAACTGCAGATATTCCATCAAAATTTTGTCAAACACATTAACATGTTCTTTTTGCCATATGGGGTACTCCACACATTCGAATCAAATAATACTCTCGCGCAATTCTGATAGTACTTGAACAATACTTCTCTCAAAGTTAAGGATAAGTCTACTAAGCATATTAATAACTGTATCTAATGTCCTTGTTTTTGTCAAGTGCCAACATACGAGGTACATCAATGATTTCTTTATTTTTAAAAGAATATCAACTTTTATTGGAGATTCTCCAGCAGGTTGACATGACATTTCAAGATTTTTTTAACCTTGTTTTTTATCAATAAGTTATGCATGTACTGGGGGTAAATTATTTTTTTTAATTGTTGTCGGCATGTTTAGTAAAATGAAAGTTTAAAAAGTTTCATGATCTCTGCTTATGGATAATGAGGCACTAACTAGCTATTTATATCATTGCAAGCTCTTCTCTACTTCCCTAGAAAACTTGTGACTATGGTTCAAAATTACGATGCCCATCGCCAACAGCCCTCGTTCAGCTTCATATAATGTGCTCACTCTCACTCACTCTTTAAATAGTTTCATGACTTTCATTACAAAACTTGCATAAAAATTCCACCTTTATAGAGTATCCCATGAAATGGTGCTGTTTGGTAGTAACACAGTGCCATCAGATGTTGATATCACGACACAGAAGATTGTCGGCCACAAAGTAAAGCTTAGAACTTCTTTTATATATATATGAATCATCACCTGAATTTCAGTACACTTTATTGGTGCATCTTGCCTACTACCATCCACATAGCATGGCCATTTGGTCTAAAAAAGCTGTTCCTATGACATTTCCTTTTGTTGAAAAAGTAAAAGGTCATTTCTTTCCTTCCTTTATAGGCAAATTCCATGTTTCATCATTGCAGTAAAGTAGTACAAAAATGTAGCCTATAACAAAAAGAAAATAACACTCAATTCAAACTAAGTGGGATTAAAAAATTGCCAATATCGTGATTTAAGTAAGAATTTTTACTTACATATAACATTTTCTGACATGTTCTTTTTGTTCTAAGCTATTTATGGTACTTTCATCAAAATCAACCTTCATTTAAAAATCTATTTAAGGTCACTTTTTGGTTTGAATTAATGTTATAATTTCTACTAAATATAAAGGCTACTTCATATTAATTTATTTTATTTCTGTTTCAATTTTTCATATTTAAGAGTTTCCGTTGTGTGCTTTGTTTGATCAAAACTGTTCATGGCAATTTCTTCAAAATTAAGTCTTTAATTTTTCTGTTTTAGATCATTTCTATTTCACTGTCACATAGTTTTTTGTTTATTTTCTGAACTATGCTTTTCTTGCTTATTGTTGTAGTGTACAGCAATTATATGATACTGTGGCTCAAAAGTCAGTTTTTCAGCTGAACAGGAATTAGTGAGGCTTTTTGTAAACAGAATCTTAGATCATGATTATTTATTCATCACGCAAATATCAAAGGGGTTTCTTTTTTTTAACAACCAGTGAAATTACACTTTCACTTTTCATACCAGGATCAATTTGTTCAAAAAAAAAATCTGTTAGAAAAAATATTTTACTTTTCTTTGTTCATCAGCAAATTCAAAATCTTTCTTATTGTAACAAAAAAAAGTAGAAAAACCTAGCTAACAGCATACGTTAGTATTAAGTTTAAATCAGTTGCTATTAATGGATTGAAAATATTTAAGAAACTACCCACCATCAATGTCAGTAACTGGTATTAATCGGATTTCTTAGCATGCTCTTACGTGTTACTATACTTAGCATTATGGTCTTTATAATCCATAAGTACTCATCTTTTGTTCTCATAGAAAGATAATTAACGTTATGTATCAAGATCTTCTATAAAACTATGGATTTGATTAAAGGCACATCAAAGTAATTTTCTTTGGGAATTTTAAAATTCAATGTTTTTGCAATTTTTGGTCATATGACATCATTTTGTGTGTGCATGGTTTTTTTTTTTTTTTTTTTTTTTTGTTTAACTTTCCTTCTGACAATGTTAACTTTATGTGGTTTTTTGGAGAAATTATACATATATACATTTTTTACACATAGATGCATTGATGTAACAATTCGTACCATTGAAAAAAAAGGTTATTACTTTTCTGTCAGTAATATTATAAGATGCTTCCTATTTACTTGATAATTCAGAATTTGGAATGTGTTTTTCATATTACCGTTTTCGGACTTAGAGGTCCCTATGACCGATAAGTACTCATATATATTTCAAATGACCAAATCAGAAAAAAAAAATTGTTTAAGAAACTATTTGCTGAAACTATGATGGGGTGTACCTAGAAACAATATTCTCATATTTTCTTTTGGATTCCTTTAAATTCAATGTTGACCAGACTTTCTATCACATAGCAACATGTTTTAACTTTGCTTCTGATAATCCTGAAATATATAAATCTATTTAAACCATTTGTGATCCGAAAAGTGTTTACAGAAAAAAGAAAAGATTTTCTCATATTTCTCCTTGTATTTCTTATAATTCAGTGTTGATGTAATTTTATGTCTCATGGCATCATGGTTCAACGTTGCTTCTGATAACCTGTTTCTCACATAGTTTTTGCAGATCATATACATATTTTATACATTATTATACTGTCTATATATGATACATATTTTTTAATATTCACTATAGTTATTTATTGTATTTGCTCATTTGTTTGCTCTTTGTAACAGAATTACAATTATTAAAGAAATATTGCAAAAAAGTATTGTTTCAATACTCTAATTTTTTAGCAACATGGTTTATTTCTTTCATTCAGTACTGTTGTTGATTATGGATTATTTCAATGGGGACCTGTTTTACCTCTTTAATATATAGTTTTTTTTAATTTTAGTTCATACTAATTAATTTTTTTAGTATTGTATTACAGAGAGATGATGGATGTATATAGTATTACATCTGATCCTCGTGTAATAATTTAATTTTTTTTTCCAGTTGAAGGCTTTAATATGTTATTTATAATAGTATCTTCTGAATCAGTTTATCAAAATTAATATTTTCTTTTGATTTATCTATTTCAGGTTATTTCACCCATAGTAGAAACTTACAACTGCTATTACTTTTCTGTTGTAATTTTCATTCATTATTTCTGTTTGGCATGTTAATTTTTTCTATCTTAGATTTAAATATATGCTACTGTTAAATTATTTTTTACTGTGAGGCCACATTGCAATTTGTTTAAAATGATTTATAGTGTCAACATTCATTTTAAAAAATGTTTTTAGTTTTTGGTAATGCCACTTAACACAGGGTTTTAATAACCTTCCCTAAAAAAAAATATTGATTGCTATGATAGCTGAATTTTATGTTTTTAAGAATTAATACTAGCAAAGAATGGGCATTTCAGCTAGCATATTAAAATGTTTTGAAATTCCTTAAAATCAAAAAGATAAAAAGACATAATTGAATAGAATTAACGTGATATTGAAAAAATGCGATAAAATAAGATATTGATAGAAGAGTCAGCAAGTTGTCTGTTTTAAGACCATAATTTTAGATAAGAGTTCACTGTTTGACAATTATTTCAAATTATTATTATTAAACATTTTTTTTTTCTGTATTGAACTTTTCGTACATTTTTTACTGTAAAAAGAAGAGAAATACAGCTAACATATAATTATTTGCAAACTTAACACTATGACAGGCAGAGCCCTGGATTCGGATTCGTGTGCAACATTACATATGTTTTGAATAAACAAGCAAATGAATTTTTAAAAAGATGAAGTCACAATACAAAGAAAGGTTAATATTATTGAACATTAAAAAATATGAAATAAAACATCCTATTTTTATCATTCAGAAACTGTGTGCAAATTTGGAAAACTTGCCAAAAAAAAGAGGGGAAAGAAATCCCATTTAATTATAACAACAACAACTAAAACAAGAATGTAAAGAATAATAAGTGAAGAAAAAAAAAATGTCAAATGTCTTGTAAAATTATTTTTAGTGCTTAAGCACTCCTGTATTCATTTAAAAGGCACAATATATGGAGATTTTATTATAATTCACTACCCTTTGATTTGAATGAGTAGTTTTTGAATCGAACAGTCATGGGAAAAAATTTAAAAAGAAAAATAAAATTAAACAAAAAAAATTTGGAATTTTTCCATAACAATTCCTATGTTTGAGAGATTCAATACTTTTTTATTTAATGACATTATAAAATGCAAATATTTGACACCTAAGAATTAAAATCATATACTGAATTCAAACTTGATAGCAAATATATTAATATTTCAGGAAATGAACACTTTTTTTATCTTGGTAAATATATATATATATATGGTCAAAATAAAACAAAGATAAATATATATAAACCATAATCTGCTTTGAAAAGTTTATTTTAACAGTGTACATACAATACAATGGAATTATAAAAGTATTTTTTTTAACTTTTTGTATATAAAAATTCTGACGAAATTTTCATAATTAAAATGGTTGATTTAAAATATTTAACAGATATTTTTGCAACAAAACTCTGTATGAAACAAAATTTAACACTAGATGCACAAGTTACATAGAAGTATGATTTATCAAGAAAGGAAAAGAAATTGAATGCAAATATTAGTGCTGCCTAAAACAATTTAAAAATCATATTTTGGACATTACATAGCAAGAAAATAAATTTATTTGAAATTAAATTTTATTCGAATTAAATATTTCATTTTCACTTGCTGCATGTTGTAGACGATGTATTCATTATAATGCAAAGATCCTGTATAATCTGGAACTGCAATTAGAGGCCCGCAAGGTACTTTGGCTTCAGATCTGAAAAAAAATTTTTTAGAAATATGAACAAAATTTCAAATCTTATACACAGAAAAAGTCAACTGAAGCTTATTTATCATATACAAAGCATGAAAATTCCCAGTAACAACTACAAATATCAATTCAAAACTTAACTAATTTAAATTAAAGATAAGAATATTTTTACATAAATAAACCAGAAAAATTAAGATTTAGTTTCCAATAATTCCAAGTGCCACAGAAAAAGTTAAATTAATATATTTGTGCATTCCAGCAAAAAAATAATAAATTATAAAAAAAAAAAAAACTGAGGAGATTTTTGATGCTAAGAATGCATTAAATGCAATCTTCTCAAACTAACTAGCAATGCAACTCTCCTCAGTTACAAGTGTAATAATATTTATCACAAGAGTATATTCTTACTCATTTACATATAAGAGATCAAACATTTGTGACCTCTGTAAGGTAGAATTCACAAAAAAGCTTTTGAAATAAACAACTCATAATATTCATCAACCAAGTAATTGCACGATAAATCATGAAAACAATGTAAGACCTCACAAGCACCATTAAAAAATTTTCCTCTATGATCAAAAGCTATTACCTTAATGTTTCATGCCAGGAAAGGAGACAGGAAGTATGTCTATTGCCTTCTATATCATGGCATGCACCAAGGTAATGGAAGTACTTTAAAAGGTTGATATAAACATACAAATATGGATACCTATAAACAGTGGCATAACGGAGAATATTAGGGGCCCCCCTGCAAAGTCAGGTTTGGGGCCCCAAGATGGATCTTACAAAGGGTATGTACTTAGCTTCAGTCAGCTTTTGGGCCTCCTAGAATCCTGCATCTGTTAATTTTTCTAATCACTATTTATGGTAATTCAATTTTAAATGTCCTTTTTAGTTTGTTATCAATTTGGGATTTAATCTTCTATTTAAAAAAAAATCGTACTGCAAGTACACTACTGGCTTTTAAAATTGCCATACCGGGAATGAAATAAATAACAAAATTTTACTTTTTATACAGATACAGCAAAGTAGAAAGGAAACATCATTATATAAATTTGCATGGGAGGTATAAAGGAGCCAAAATTAGTAGACACAATTGCAGCCCCTTGTAGCTAACCGAGTGAGTGAATATTAACATCACACTGTACAGCTACACAATGGCTTTTGGCGATGGACCTAAAAATTTTGAACCATGGTCAAGTAACAAGGACGACACCTGAGCTGGCACACCCCTCTCCTAACTATCACACCACACCAATGACCACACTTGAGCTCTCAACAGATGTTTTGTGCATTGCTCCCCTACATGGTGGGTCTTTAGGCTAAAACTTGTGACAAGCCAGCTACGATCTGATATCTTGACCACTAGGCTACCGTGGCCACACAGCTGACTTGGAGAATGGGAGCTGAAGTCACGGAGGATATTGCACTGATTGTCCCTCACCAAAGCATATCGCTAGATGCGTTTGTACTGGTGCTGGGATCATTCAACTTTAATTTCAAGGGCTGAAAAAAGTTGTTTTCAGCGATCAATTGCACTTTGAATCAAATATGAACACCGAAGATGTGTATGGAGGAATAAAGGGCAGCGGAAGGATACTCACCCAACAGTCCCAATTCCCATGAACCAGATACGGGATGCTATTTCAATTGATAGACAGATCTTTGTTTATCATATCTATGACACCCTTACAGTATGATGGTACCTTGACAAGATTCTATGACCATTAGTGTGTTGTCTTTCTTTTCATGGATCTCTGGGTTTACATTTCAACAGGATAATGCCCGGTCGCACACATGATTGTAATGGTAACAGTTTGCATCAAAGCCAAAGATGGGCCATTGCATATATCCCCCCTCCTTGTAGCTGCATTTCCCAAATAAAACATTTCATTCTATAATACTGCTACCGTTTCATTTTCATTATGTACACAACATATATAAATTTTGGATAAATAAGGATAAGTTCTTGATGAGGTGCTTTTCATGTTTTAGAGTATTATGGTAAAATTCCATCCAACCCAAACATATCTAAAAAAAGATATTTAATTCATTATTCCTATTCTACTTGAGTTGTGCTATTAAAAGCAATAAACTTACCTCATTAGAACTATTTGGTGTTCTTCTGGATGCTAGACTTACTACAGCAACATTCAGAAAATTATCAAAAATAAGAAATCTGCTTTGGTAACATTCTGGATTGATTTTCAAGTTGTGTTATATACAGGATAAAAGAATGCACTAAAAGATGGAAGCCATTTACTGTCAACCATGTTAATGAGATAAAATCGTTGTCTGATCCAAATAGTTGGTATCATTGTCTAGATAAAGAAAATCCAGCTATTTTTTTGTCCAAAGGTACATCAGTTGAAACACTCGTTCACGAGTCTGCAACACTCAACTTACCAAACTTTTTTATTCACATGCAAAAATTCTTACCAGACCTGAATTTCTTACGTGTCGGAAAAATATATTACTTAACTCAATAAATATAATGTCTAACGTTTTAACTTATATTCAAGAAACCTTTTGATGGATCCTTTATTGAATTTTAGTAAAAATCTTGTTTCTAAACAATGTATTGAGTTTTATTTTCAGGTTTAATTATGTAATCAGGTTGAGTTCCAAGTCAGAAAGGTTCCATTTCTGCTTTCGAAAAATACAATGCAGAAACTCACATGATTAAGGAGATTCAAAATTAAAATTTCCTCATTGAGATTCCACATCTAAAAAAAAGATAGCTTGATAACATCCTCAAGTAAAAAATTAAATCATTATCAACATTTCTTGATTCTTAAAGTATTTTAAAAATAGGAAGTTGATACACAACTGCAGTTCTATTTCGATCGTTAACATGCAATCTTATTACCACAAGTTAAAGTTAAATAAATTAATTATGAAAAATTGTCATATTAAGTATTTTCATTTAGGACCTAAGGCTTTACCCTACCAGGTTTAGACAAAAATATTGATCTACATGAGGCAGATCTTTGTAGAAAGGATACTCATAATTGTATCAAATATTTTAGCGTAAATCTTAAATGACATTGGTAAAAAATGGGCGAATACCAAAGGAAAAATCCTAATTTTATTTTGAATAATGTTGGTAATGATTTTTGAGGTCCCTTTTACATGAAGAACAAATGAAAAAGGAAAGGTCCCTACTTGAAAATTTATGCATGTACTTTTGTATGCTTGGTAACTAAACCAATTCACCATGAAATCATCTCTGATTTGACATTAGAATCATTTATTACAATGCTCAAACGAGTTATTGTTTGCCGTGAAAAGTGTAGCAAAATATTTTAGGATAACGGTACCAATCTCATTGGTGCTAAAAAGACAATTCTTAAATTTAGTCAGGAAACATTGAAAAGTTGTCTTCAGAAGAGAACATTGAATAGCTGCCCTCGTGAACCAAATTAAGGTGATATATGGGAGGCAAGTGTCAAATAATTCAAGTACTATTTCAGAAGACAAGTGGATAATTCAAATCTCACTTATGAAGAATTCCTTACTATCATGCAGTAAATGGAGGGGATACTAAACTCTAAGTCCCTTACTCCACTCTTTTGGAGACCTTAGTCTTGATCTATGTCTTCTTTCTTATAGGAAGATCAATAACTGCAGTTGTTGATCTTGCAGATAATAGATTAATGAGATGGAAAAACTGACTACAAAAAGAGTTCAAACAATTTGGAAACAACAAATCAAACACAAATTGCCTCAATGATTTGAAACAAAATACACGATTTTTGAGAAAAATGTCAAAATTGGAGAAATGGTAATCATTAAAAAAGATAACCTGTCTGTAAATGGTTATTAGGTTCTATCATTCAGATTACCCAGGAAAAAGATCCTTGTGTGTTCACCACTCTGATTATTTTATTTCAATAAATATCATGAAGCTTGAATAACATGAATATATTTTAAGTCACACATATTAATGTTAGGACAATACTTCTAAGCAACATATAGTAAAAACATATCAAACATTTTGTATTTCTCATTTTCATTTATTAAATATTTTTTTAATTCTTCGGTTTTACATTAATTTATAATACTCTTTCTGCTTATTCTGAAACACTTCCTTTCAAGAATTAATGGAAATAATGCAAAAAACCATGCTAATCACTATGGTTTCATTTAAAAAATGTGCTAAAACTGTCTTCCACTTGATTGACTGCTGCAAGATTATTTACTCTTACACGAAGGTTGATGGTTGAGCTGTGGTGATGTGTAATTCGAAATTTAGAGATTGTTGCTTCGGACCTGAATTTTCGCTGTTTTTTTTCTTTCTTTTTTTACAGTGGATTAATATATTTTGGTATACCTCTAAGAAAGAGATCTTATATATTTATTTCTGTTCTTTTCTGGACTTTGGTAAGTTAACCAAATTCTTTTTTTCCCCATTTTTGTTGCTTGAAGGGGACTCAAGCTGAGTCACTCAACATTCCAGATTACGGAATCCGATGAAGCAAACATGAATAATAACATGAAGGAAGATACAGACTATAAATATTTTAAATCTACCCAGACTGCCCAAGAATTAATTCTGCGAATTGATGATAAAAGCTTTAATGAAATTACAATTTTACTTGAACATTCAGATAAAAACGTAACCATCACTAAATCGAACCCCCACTTATTACATGCTGAATTAAAAAACAAAATACAAAGGCATGATAAAATAACGCATATGTACTTCACTCGAAGTGGAAAAATAAAAATAAGTACCTCGGATCCTATATGCGCTGTTCAGATAACAGCTATTGAGCAAATTCTAAATATTCCAGTACAAGCAAACATAATATGGGAAGGGTTCACTTCGCGATTCCTACTTTTTGACATCCCAACTAATGTGCATCAGACAGATGTGGCAACTGAATTAAAAAACTCAAATGACATTGAAATTGTTGAAATCCGTAGATTCATCAAGAAAAACAGTCGTCAAGAAGCTTCTCCAGTCTTAATAACTATTCTGGGCATTAATACACCAGAATGTGTAAAACTTTGGTTTTTCAATCATAGAACTCAATTATGTATAGGTAAACCACGGCAATGTAACAATTGTTATAGTTTTACGCACTCATCATGTTTTTGTCCCAGCGATGTTCGATGCATTAATTGTGGAGGATCCCATTCTGGACAATTTACAAACCCTTTAAATTGCGCAAACTGTAAAGGAGATCATCCAGCAAACTCTCCCAATTGTCCCTCTTTTATAAAAGAAAAAAATTCTCGAATTTAAATGCACTAAGCACTTAACTTTAGGAGAGGCTCGACGAAAATTCAAAGAAACTCACTCCGCAAATTACGCTATAGCAGTAAAAACAGCAGCCCCCGGATCAAATATACAAGAATTCGAGAAAAAATTAGAAAATATAGTATAAAACTTTCAAGTAGCCCTTGAAAAACAAACTACAGCTATAATGAACTCGATGCAAATAATGATCGAATCAATGTTCAAACATTTGATAGAAATAATAGAAATTAGTAAACAACCATCATCGCCTATTAGAAGAAAAAAAAGATAGGTCTACCGCAGCAGAAAATTGAAATATCCATACCAAATATATAAAAAAATATGGATAATAGATAAAATAATATTGAAATTAGCTAATTTTAAAGTTTTAAATTGCAGATATTTTTCGCGAATTCTGAGTTACGTTTTTTTCTTTCTTAAAAATATAGAAAATTTATCTATATCTGTAAATATATTTCATAACCTCAAGCGGAGGATTAAAAAAAAAAAAATTTTTGATATTTTATTTTTCCTAGTATATCTTTTTTATGCGTTTTCAACAATGGAATTGTAGAAGTTTAAAAAACAAACTTATTTGGTTAAAAATTCCTCCCTTTTCACAATCGGATATTTTTTTATTTCAAGAGACTTTTTTAAAACCTAACGACAATTTGCAAATCCCAGGTAAAATCATTTTCAGACAAGACAGACTTGACAGACCAGGAGGAGGGCTGCTGATAGCAGTACCATCAAATATTTCTGCCAGACAAATATCCTTTAACAATACGCCATCTTCAGACTATGAAATTTTAGTATTGCAAATTATAATTAATGATACTTCTTTTCATCTGATAAATTTGTATGCATCTCGAGGACTTAATATTACACACAACTTAAATCTTTTCTTGATTCCTTAGTGGATCCAGTTTTTATTTTCAGAGATTTTAATTTGCATCACCCAATGTGGGGCTCGAATCATACTTCTCAATACAGTGAAATTTTTCTGGATTGGTTAGCAAATTCTAATTTCATTCTTCTAAATACTGATGTTCCAAGGCATAGAAACAATGTTGGCTCTAGTGCTCTTCTGGATTTTACTTTATGCACTTCCAAGTCTCATCGGATACAGCAACACTTATGTTTTAGACAGCTCCTACAACAGTGATCATTGTCCTGTTATCACAGATTTTAATTTTCATAACCCGATTAAACGAACTATAAAAAAAGTGGATTGGCCCTCAGTAATAAAACAAGCAAAATCAACAGTTTTTAAGATAGACGACTACAATCAATCTATCTGACAGTATAGCTAAAATAATTTCAAATAATACTAGATATATAAAAATCTCTAATAGAATCCTCCCTCCATGGTGGAATAATGCTTGCCATAACCTTTACAAACTTAAGAAACACTTTAGAAAACAAGCCATTCGGGAAATCTCCCCAAAATTGTGGATTCAATATAAGCAATATTCCAGCCGGCTCCGATTTTATATAAAAAAATCCAAAAAGAAATACTGGGATACAGTATGCAATAATGTTCCTAACCCAAGAATATTCTATAACATCATCAAGAAAATTGCAATGAAAAGTAATCCTGAATCATCACTGAATTTCCTTCAAATACATAACAGAATAATATATCATCCACAGATTCAAGCAACACTCTTTGCAGAAAACTTTGCATCCAATATTATCCATGAGCCACTTCCTTTGGACTTTTTTGCCCAAGATAATAGTTTAATTAACAAACCCTATCACATATCTGAATTGAATAGAGCAATAAAATCTGCCAAGAACACAACCCCAGGTGCAGATCAGATCCCGGCTAAATTCTTGAAACTAGTGAATCATAGTGAACGAACAATAATCTTAAATTTCTTTCAACAGTTATTTGATAAGGCAATTGTCCCAAAGGAATGGAAGCATGCTATAATTCTACCAATTCCCAAACCATGCAAAGATAAAACCAAAATCTCCTCATATAGACCTATCGCTTTAACCTCAGTTTTTTCCAAGACATTTGAAAGAATTTTAGCCTATCGAATTGCCCACTTCCTGGTAACAGAACAAAAACTACATCAACAACATTATGGATTTGTTCCTTTTAAAGATATCAGAACAGCAACTTATATAATTTACAAAGCAATTACAGATGCAAAGATGGGGAAAAAATATTTCGTGGGGATTAGCTTAGACATAAAAAGTGCTTATGACTCTGTATATATTGACAGTCTCATTTACAAATGTTTAGAAATAGGTGTAACTGGAAAAATAGCGCTTTGGATGCATGAATTCTTATCTTACAGATTGCTGCAAATTCGATGGAGGGGATGTCTTTTATCCGAAAAAACACTACTATACACTATCTATATGTATGACTTTTTTGAAACATTGGAGACTAGAGTCGAGTGTCCCATATATGCTGACGACATTTTTATTTATTCATCACATGAATCGCTCGATATCATCTGTTGTAAATTACAAAATACCTTAGAATGAATAAGTCAATGGTGTAATTACTGGAAACTGAGTTTAAACCCAGACAAAAGTACAATAGCTGAACTTTCGAACAAAAGAATTCCCTCATTTCCTAATATATTACTAGCTGGAACCCCTCTACCATGGCAAACTTCTATTAAATATTTAGGAGTATATTTTTCGAAACGGAATCAAAATACGAATATCATGCATCAAATGAAAAATAAAGCACTGAAAAAGCCCAATGCTCTTAAAGATATGGCTTATAAGTCCCCGAGCTGAAAATCTAATCCAATTGATCAATAATAGCATCTGTAGACCCTTTTTTTACACATGTCATATAATAAATAAATGGTCTGACAATCAGTTGAAGCCTTTTAATATAATACAAACCAAAGCTCTCAGAATTGCACTAGGTCTTCCACAATGGACACCAAATATTGTATTAATGAAACTGGCTGGACAAGAAATTCTCTCGGACAAAATAAGAAGACTGGCAAAAATAAATTTTTTCTTTCTCAAATCTCCAATCAAACTTTTTTTCCATTATATAGCAATAATCCTGATGATCTGAATTTAAAAATTAGAAAGGAGGATAAGAAAAATATTGTCGGTATACTACAATCCCTTAATGCTAATAGTAACCAAATCATTACAATCCCCAGAATATCATCCTTTTAATTTCTCCCATGTAAAATATATACTAATAACTTCAAATGTCAGGAGAAAAAGTTACCACTTCAAGCTATAAGGGGTTTATTTGAAGAAACAGTTGAGCATGATTTTCAGAACTTCCATATAATAGCCACCGATGCATCAAAAAATGATCAAATAACATCAATAGCTGGTATCACAGAAAATCTCTCATTTACTTATAGAATAAATCACAATAACTCTATTTTTTCTGCTGAAACTTTGGCTATTTGTCAAGCCTTAGATGATCTGACTGTTCCAAACAAAAATCTGCTAATCTTATCTGATAGTCTCTCTGTTCTCTCTCTCTCTCTCCATGCTCTTCAAAATTATTCTATTAAATCACATAGTGCGATTCACAGGCTAGCTAGTAAAATTTACATGCAATCATCTTATACCAATAAACTGATATCACTTTGGACTCCGGGACACTCTAATATACTATGGAATGAGCAGGCGGATTATCTCGCAAAATCTGTCATGGAGTCTGAGGTTTATATTGATTAGATTGCTTCAGAAGACATCAGTAAAAAAATATACCAAGAAAGATTTAAAAAAACAAATAATATTTTTTATTTAAGCAAGTATTTTGAAAATTTGGGCAATATTATTAACATTGGCATCATCTCTAAATGGACAAATAATAGAAGAGAAGAAATTTTATGCAATCGAATCTTTAGTAAAATGATCATTACCCCAGGACTTCTTCAAAAATTTAATTTAACGGACAATGCAATGTGTAGTTCTTGTAATCGTTTAAATGACTTGGAGCATATTCTATTATGATGCGATAGATACATTCATCCTCGAAATCACATTAAAGTTTTTCTCAAAATTGATCCTAGTTGCAATATCACCTTTAAAGAGTTACTGGAGAAAGCTATATCAAACAGATCAACATTCAGGTTTTTTATTCAGAAGATGAAATATTTTGACATTATCTAACATATTGATACTTGATGGTTTTGTATGGGATAATAGCCTTTGTTGCTCTAAATCCCTAATAAAAATATTAACTGTAACTGACTGCTGCAAAGATTTGATATAAATTTTGAAATACAAATGAAATTTCGCAAATTGATCTTGCAATCTAAAATTTGATGATGATTTATGATGCCCTCAATCAGCTATGTCTTGCACTGAAATATTCTTCTTAAAAAATATTTTTATACTAAAATAATCTAGATTCTCACAAATCTTCTTATAAACTCAAACTCAGTAGCACAACAGCCCTTGAGGGTCATGGCCTACACTGCCCATCCCAGTATATGTGACTATTGGAGACAGGTACATGAGCAGATGTCCTGATCAGGTGGTCAGTCTGAAGCAAGACACCCAGTGTTGGTGGTCAGTCTGAAGCAAGACACCCAGTGTTTAAGTCCCCAAACAAGCTTGGGCATTTATCAACCCACTGCAATAGGGATGAAAGGTTGAGTCGACCTCACCCAGCCTGGGAATAGAACCTGTACCTGTGGTGTGGAAGAGATACCACTTGACCACAGGGCCTTCAATCTTCTTATTTATGCAAATTTCACAAAATTGCTTATTAATTTAATTCTTTATTTAAACAATGCAAAATAAATAACTAAATGTAAAACCAACTAACCAAAATAGATATCTAAACTGAATAATTTTCTATATTTTATTTATGACAATAAAAGATATAATTCAATAAATAGTTGGTGATAGCTTTTTTGCAGCCCTTTTCTATAAGTCAAAGTACACGTTCCTGGGCTTCAATCTAGATGATGCATTTTAAATATAAAAAGTTAAAGAATTTTTCAGTCAAACATAAGTTTCTTTCATTTAAAAATCATTACTATCACTGAATATCCTATTAATCATTATGCTTCAAGCCTTTTTACTCCATCTTTATACTCAATGGAGAAAAACAATTATTTGGTCATGTCTATACAAAAAAGTGAAAACATAATTTGAATAGAAAAACGAATGGAGACAATTAAAAATGGAACATTTTTACCCCAAAGCACAGCTTTTCCTTTCGATCAGTATCAAATAAATAATTTCAAATATTTTACAGATAAAATCACAGAAAAATAAAATCGCATTTCATTCATTAATATAGATGGATATTTAAATTTAAATGCACTTTCGTGTACCTAATATATGTGTTCATGTTTGAACAATAAAAAAAATAACATCTCTTATAATATTCATCTTCAAAATTAACTGAAGAAAGGAAGTTTCTAAGGGATTTCAAATTCTTTGACTGTAAAGATAAATTAATGAAAAGCATCTACTTACGATAATGCTCCTGTTCTGAAACAAGTAGGATCAAATCTGCCTTTCCCCAAGACACTGTTACATTCCTCCGGCAAAGTGATGGGTAAATCTTCATCTGCTTTATCTAAATGATGCTGCTTTCCAACAGATACCTAAATCAAGAAAAATCGAAATCGATGTATTGGGTAAAAGGGAAAATTCTGTCGTTTTTTAATGTGTGAACTCCTATGCGTTGTTAATCCTTAGTAAGAATTTGGAATAGACTGAAACATGTTTAAAAAGTTATATTAGTGTGTTATTGATGATTTATACAAAATTCTTTGCATTTTAGTCAGTTGTTTTAAACTTGTAAAACTCAACATGAGTGAAGAAAAAATGCACTTAAGGCATTGTATGGTGTTTCACTCCAAACAGGGAATAATGCAATGGAGGTAAAAAACAAATTGTGTGACGCGTTTGGAGAGGAAGCAGTATCAGATCAAACATGCTAAAGATGGCTTGTGAAATTTTGATTGGATGATTTTCTATGAAAGATGAACCCACATCAAAAGGCCATCGAATGTCAGTGACGAAGTGCTATGCAATATAATCAGGACAAATCCCACATTAACTTTCACAGAATAGGGCTTCAAGCTTGGAATTCATCAGACTAATACTTTGGACTACATTAAAAGGCTTCGTTTTGAGTCTCTGTTTCTGTGCCACAAGATTCAGAAAAAAGCATGTTTACAAAGGGGAGACATCACCATCCACATCCAAAGCTGTGCATCAGAAGGTTATGTTGTATTGTTGATGAGTGAGTGAATATTAATGTCGCACTGTTCAGCTACACAAGGGCTTTTGGCGAAGGTTCTCGTAATTCTGAATCATGGTCAAGTGACGAGACAACACCTGAGCTGGCACTGCCATCTCCTAACTTCCACATCACCCCATGGGAGGATGTTTGAGACCTGAATAATTAACATGCATCAGCCCCACTACATGGTGGGTACTCAAACTCATGCCGGTCATGAGTCCATGACCTTGACCACTAGGTTACTGTGGCTTCAAATTCCATTGTAGCATAATTGAAAGAGAAAAATATAATTTCAAATGATTTCCCATTAGCTATTATTTTACATATATTCCACGTTTTTATACATAAAATAAAATACATAAAATAACATACTTCACACAACAGAAGTAATCCCTCATTCTTTCTTTTGGTTGCAAAACAATAGTTTGCACTTTTACTGCTTACATCTGCAAAATATACACCTTTCCCAAACATATATCCAGTAACTGGAGCTTCTGGTGGAGCAATACGAAGTCCTTCTTTCAGGATTCCCAACCAATTTGTTATTCGACTACCATGCCATAAAAGTAAACTATTCCCAAAATTCTTAAATGAAGAAATTTCTTGATCTTTGTAGCACTTAAATGCGTCAATAATTTCCATTTCATATGTTGTGTGAGTTGGTCCATGTGTATCTTTTAAACATTTTTCCAGCTCCTAAAAAATTTAACATACTTTATACATATGAAATTATATTATCAATAATCATAGTTTAGCAAATTAAATGAGGAAATACTAAAAAAAAGCATTTTCATCACAAATTGGAAATCAGTTACAATGTTAAATTCAAAACATACACACACAAGCACACATATGTAACACTTCAAAAAAAACTACACAAATAAGTGTATGATTTAAAATATTAAACCTTCAATAAATATAAACCAAACTATAAACATATAAATAAAAAAATAATTTGGGGTAAGAAATATATTTCTAAGCAGGCGAAATAAAGAACAAGATATCTCACTTGTTTAAAACTAAATATTTAAAACATCTTTAATTTCAAAAAATATCAAAATATTCATGTTAATAAAAATCAATGTCAATGAGATGCATCACAATTGAAATTCAGCTGGCCATTTAATTTGATACAAATGACAAAAAATTAGAAACAGAGATTTGTTCAATTACTTTTGAAAATAATTATGTCAACAATCCAGTAGTTAAAATTAAAATCAAGAAATCATTTTAGCTAGATTTACAAAGGCTCAATGCATAATATTCCCCCTAAAATATAAATCTTGAATATTGTCAAAACACTAGGAATAAGCATCATTTCATGAAGATGAAATGTAATGTGTATTGTAAAAAATATAATTCACAATATTTAAAAAAATAAAGCACTTTTATCTTTCAAAAAACAATTAATAAAAATACATTTCAAATGAAAATATTAAACAAGTCACAAGAATAATCTCTCGAAGTCTTTACATATCAATATCACAAATTGGTGTAATTATATAGGTCATAAAAAATCGAATTCATGCAAAGCTATTTTAATTATCATTATAGCTAATTCTTAAAACAGCATTGTCTTCCTGAAGTCCAGTTCTGTTACCAAATTCAAAACGCCTTTTATTTAAAAAAAAATGTTACAAAAAATGAAAAACGTAATATATATAAGTTAAACCTCTCTTCTCTTTCAGTAAGTAATGTAGAATCAGTCACTGGAATTTTCATGGGTGAGTCAAATCTTTATAAAAAAAATATTTCACTTTATACTTAGACTAAAATTACTCCTTTATCTTCTAAAAAATAAAAGTAAATAAACCTTCAAATATTTAAATTTTTTAAACTATGACAATGGCAAATATGGTACAGGCAAAGCATTTAATTAAAGAGCTTTATCTTAAACTTTAAAATGTAATAAACATAACACAATTAATCTAAAACGTTTATAGAATCTCCTTATTTTGCAGTAACATATATTATAAACCTTGATAATATTTTAATTTTTTAAAAAGGAAAACTTGCATAACTAGAATATTCCATTTATAAAACAGCTTTGAAAAAAAAACTTAATAGCAAATGATTTAAAAATCGTCCCCATTACAATGGATTTAAATTTTACATAATAATGATTCAATTATTTGAAAGACATGATTTAGAATAAAACTACTTCAGCATATTTCTTTAGTAGATCAGACACAAATCCACACAGTCATCAATTGTTGAAATGATCAATGGAGATACAAATCATAAGAAAAGCAGATAAATCAACAAATCACATTAAAAATGGAATATAACGAGTTTGAATTCACAGCAGCTTGTATTAACAAGATCAAAAAAAATTTTGCCACTATTATTTAAAAGAATTTCTAATAAAAAATATTCATTGTTTATATTTGGTGTAAAATACATTAACGGATATGATCAACAGATTTTTGGACCTCTACTCAGATTGTCAAAGATATGCCTGCTATAGGATCAGTAGTACATTTTGTAATAGAGACAGGGCAAATCATTGTGAGCACAGGAAGACCATTAAATAAATGTTTTTAATTGTTAATTAATATGCATTTGCAGTAAAATGAAACATTTCACAAAACACTATTAATTTTACAATTTTTTAATGATATAAATAACTTTAAATGACGCAATAATGAAACACATCGATAGATAGATATAGAAAAAGATAAAGCAGTGTTTAGACATAAAATTTTCACTTTAACTCTTCAAATAAACCAAAAGGGCAAAATTTAATACTGCAATAATATACATATATATATTTAATTCTTAAAATTTCAGATCAAAAACTTATAACCTGATAGTTCAAAGACTTTTTAAAATAGTTAATACGTAAATCCATACAGAACTTTGCACATAAATGTAAAGGAACATGGTCAAAGTGTGGAACCACATTTTCCTCAAATATACATATCCAAAATAAGGATTAAAAAAAGTTTGCAACAATGTTATATGCTACCAAATTACATTTTTCCAGAAATTATTTTAGTGCATACTTCAATTTTAGGAGATATTATGTATCAAAAGAAAGTACTGAATATTTTAATAATTAGTTAACTGCTAAGAAGCAGTATAATTGCAAATAGAAGCAGGGAGTGAGTGAGTGAAGATTAACGTCGCACTGTTCAGCTGCACGAGGGCTTTTGGCGACGGACCACGTAATTTTGAACCATAGTCAAGTGACGTGGACGACACCTGAGCTGGCATCCCCCTCTCCTAACTACCACACCAACGGAAGGACGTTTCAGCTCTCGACAGATTTAGCGTGCATCGCTGCCCTACACGGCGGGTCTTTAGTGGTACTGGGCTCGAACTCGTGACAAAGCCAGCCATGATCCGATGCCTATACCACTCGGCTACCGCGGCCACAATAGAAGCAGGGAAGGAATGCCCATAAAGCAAATGTAAATTGGATAATGTTGTCACTAAAAAAAAAAAAATTCTTATAATTGCTATCTCAGTTCATTTAAATCATTTGCTACTAGGATTAAAGTTAAACATGGTGTTAAATCTAACTCACCTTGTATTCAGAACCCAAATGATCCAGAAGTTCTATGTAGCAATTTAAAGAGTGGTAATATCTGTCAAGGGGATGCTCTATTTTATTTGATTGGGAATTTATAACACCCATTGCAACTGTGATATTCATCAGAGCCTACAAAATTTTAAAGAAATATTACTGTTAACCAGGAATGCATTAAATAAGATTATATTAGTAATTCAATATGCTTTATTGTCGCCCAGCCAGTATGGTGGCTATGTCCCTCGGCTTGTACCCGAGTGGGTTCGGATTCGAATCCCGAGTAAGACTTGGTTGTATCTTCTTCGGGAAAGAAGTCGGTATTTCGCCTGAAATGGACTCCCGTCTCGAAAGGAAAAGCAGCGCACCTCTTCTTGTTATATGCTGGGATCATCATTTGTAATAAAAATCTATATTCTTCTGTGGTTGTGTTATATGTTACTGTTCATCTATCTCACGTCTTTCGTATGTATCCCAGTAATAAACACACAACAACAACATGCTTTATTTGTATGATTGAAAAAAAACATTCTTAAATACTCTTGTAAAAAAAGGAAGGATTAACTTAACTCAGTGGCACAACAGCCCGTGAGAGCCAAGGCCTACTGTGCCCATACCAGTTCATGTGACCTTGAGCCCTGAGGGGTGCATGAGCAGATGTTCCGGTCAGGTGGTCGGTCTGGGGCGATTAATGAATTATTCAGTAAAATAAGAAATTAAAACTGGACTATGTCACAGCTCCCAATACCCCCTAGTCCATGGCAAACTACATAATTTCAATATTGCTATTTATTCTTAAAAATTCCATCCATAATCCTTATCTTTAGTAGTGTGGATTACTTGTAGTTTCAAATCATCAGTTGACACACAATGAATATTATCTCACCTAAAATCCGCAGATGATCAAAACGGAAAAGGTCAGCCAAACAAAAACTTAAACATATATTTTTCTTAATGTTTTATATTACATTTTCAGCGCAAAATTTTGAAAGGAAAATTTCAAGAATTGTTCAGAATAATTTTTAAAAAATAAAATAAATTCTGCTTTTGGGGGAAGTTTTTTCCCTTCAAATTGTTTTAAATCATTTTTAACCACAAATTTACTTTCAGAATAGAATTAAAAATTAGCAAATCAAGTTTGTTTTATTAGAATGGAATACCTTCTAGAGAAGCAATAAATAACATGAAAACTAAGCAGTGAGTTAAAATTGCAGAAAATATCCAATATTAACTTATTTTAAACTGACTCTAAAAATTATTCAACTTTATAAAACATGCCTAAAATTCTTACCAAATAATTTCCAAAAACATGCAATCATTTCCTGCAAGTTATGAAGTTACATTGAAAATATTTTAATTAAATATACCTGAAATGATATATTACATAATTATTTTGTCCATTTGACTGAACAAGAGAAAAATGTGGTAGTTTTTAATATGATCAATTAAATAAAAAAAATGTTGTAAAACTACTTTCTAGCAAAGTGCACAACTATGCATTCAAACCAGAATAATTTGATGCTGATCAACTATCACAATTCCAATTAACTTTAACATTTATTTCCAGTTTTTAAAAAATTTATTGGGTCTTATACGCATTTTTAAGTATAATATATAAAAATTCAGAGAGCTAAAACTGATTTTTCTCAGTCATCCCCCTTTATCATAGCCTTCAAAAGTTTAAATTTTAAAAAAAATCCGATTTTTAAAAATATTTCCATTAGAAATAGTTTTTAGGGTTCAATTAAGTTCTAGTACATAATCTGTACATCAAATATAATTTGTGAAATTGCTAATTATCTGATTCAATTTAAAGGGGGGGAAATTTTGATTTTTTGTATTCAATTGCGATATATTTCTATTCCATTTAATTGCTCTACATTCAGAATGAAAGCAGCTAAAATATTCTCTTTTGTTCAAATGATATCAATTTAGATTCATCAAAAATAGCACGATTTCTTCTTAATCTTCCCCCCAAAAATTAATACTCATCAAAAGAGCACAGATAATGGTTTTAAAACTACTGGGGCAAATTTTCAAAGCAAGAACTTTTAAAGTGTTTTAATCCTGAAGAGATCCTAAGATAAGAAGTAGATTCATTATTTGCATTATACATTTTATTTTATACATGAGCTTTTAAAAGTAAAAAATGCTTCATATTGAACAATAGCTCTTCTAGAATTTTAACGCATTCCAAAAGAAAATAAATCCTGTCGCTTTAATATTGAGATAAGTTTTCCTCGAATGATTTTTAAAACGTCTTAACCGCCGATTAAAAGCTACACGATTCGCTACCGTTTTTCACATGGGGGACAAGGAAAAAAGACATAAATAAGCACATTTTCCCCTGAAATAAGCAAATCTTTTGCAAAACAATGTCAAAGTAATTTTATTGCATTGCAAAATCATCGGAATAGCTTTATTAATAACATCACAAAGAAAGCGATCGTATTTTGGAAAGACAATAAGATTCAGCGTATAGCGCGCACTTTTAAAGCAAAAATAAGATCGAAATTTACAGTAAATGCCAGGTATAAAAATGATAGCTTCAAAAGTAAAAAAGGGCATTGAGCATAAAAGAAAAATTAGATTTCTATATAGATTGGAATACTGTTTATTTAAAAGAAATGACATATTTAATGAACTTTAAGGGTTGTAGTTCTAGTAGTTTAGTATTTTTTTGAAATCCTTTGATAATACCACAAAAAAATGACTTCAAAACATATAAGCACTGCCCACTAACATTTCAAGTTCCTTCGTAAAACATGGGGTGCGCATTATACGACGAATAAACCTAAAAATCAAAAAATGTTTGCCTTGAAATGTCATTATTGTGATCCACTTTAAAAATTGTGTTTAAAGGTTCAGCATTGATGAGGCAAAAAAAAAAAAAGTTTTAAAGGTTTTTATTTAAACACCCAACCTCACTAAAAACGAACAACAACTAAATTAAATGTCACACAAGTACCGTGTGAAGTACACAACCAATCAGCAACATGATGGCATTATGTACAAATACATCTTACCATGACATCATCGCAGTGCTACTGTAAATTTGCAAGTTCATCTGTGATGAACACACAAATGAAAAGTTTTCATGCAACTTGCATGTTTATGTAAATTATAGGAGAGACAAGAGATGTAAATTATATGGCTTTTCCAACAGAAAATATAGATGGGCGTTATGTCAGATTTTACAGTATATAAGCAAGAAGCAGTTAACACAAGGCTTACATGAGATGTATATATACGGTGGCAGCATTTAAGTGGTTAATGCTCAGAAAATTATTATATGACATGCAGAGATGAAATTCCACATACACACAAAAAATACATTATACACAATAACACTGACTGATACATATACAACATTAGGCGAAGAAAATGCTTAGATATCATTACAAGATCAAAGAACTGTACATATAGAAAAAATACCTCTAACATCTTGAGTTTCTCATTGATATCACTCTGTGTTTGTATAATTGGTGGAACTTTCATTCTGCAAAGGTAAAGAAAATTTACTAAAACTTGTTTCACACAAAAATGCAAACAATAAAACGAGAGAGTAGTCTAAAGGATTTATAAACAATAAAAAAAATATTCCCAATAACTTATACTACATCAAATTTTACCACTTGTGTGGGATATTGCGGCAGACATTCTTTTCATGACTCAAACACTTCCTTTTCAGGATCAAATTATTTTCTATTGGGAGTCCAATGGCTATTGGCAATCTTCTTTTCTTTAAGAAAGGGCCCAGAATGAGTCCACTCCCCCATGTAAATTGTGGAGGAAGTCAAACTTTGTGAGAAACCAGTTACGGTTCTTCTATAGGGTGTTTTTTTTTAGAGGTATAGAACTTTAAATTGCAATAAAACAACGATGTATTATTCGATTGACATGAATTTCTTTTTATTCGAAAGATAATCTTGTGGCATTACATTTTAAATATGATTTCTGGCATAGGACTGCCACGGCAGGCTCGGATGTAGTCCAATCTGGACGTCCAATTTTCGATGACTTTTTCCTACATTTGTGGCCGTATATCGGCAATAACACGGCGAATGTTGTCTTCCAAATGGTCAAGCGTTTGTGGCTTATCCGCATAGACCAATGACTTTACATAGCCCCACAAAAAATAGTCTAGTGGTGTTAAATCACAAGATCTTGGAGGCCAATTCACAGGTCCAAAACGTGAAATTAGGCGGTCACCAAACGTGTCTTTCAATAAATCGATTGTGGCACGAGCTGTGTGACATGTTGCACCGTCTTGTTGGAACCACAGCTCCTGGACATCATCATTGTTCAATTCAGGAATGAAAAAGTTAGTAATCATGGCTCTATACCGATCACCATTGACTGTAACGTTGTGGCCTTCATCGTTTTTGAAGAAGGATTCCACCAGCCCATAAAGCGCACCAAACAGTCGGTTTTTCTGGATGTAACGGTGTTTCGACATACACTTGTGAATTAGCTTCACTCCAAATGCGGCAGTTTTGTTTGTTGACGTAGCCATTCAACCAGAAGTGCGCTTCATTGCTAAACAAAATTCGCTTATGAAAATCGGGAACAACGGCAATCTCGTTTTGGGCCCATTCGACGAATTTACGCCTTGCTTGATGATCGTTTTGATGAATTGCCAAACCAAACTGAGAATAAATCAGTTGACAGCTGTTAAATCGGTCGCCATCTTGGAAAGTAATGCCAACTTAAACTTCTATACCTGGAAAAAAAACACTCTTTATAAAACTAGACTCCAACATCAAATTCCACCCTTTGATGGGTCACATGCAACAAATAGTTGAATGGTGATTTCAGTTGTGTCCAATAGAAAATATTGTGTCACATCCTTCTATAAAGGCGTGACTAGATTGATTTCTTGAGATAAAAGCAAAAAATCTGACTCAAAAACAGTTGCATTAAGAACAAAAACACAAACACATTTTCAGATCTGTATCTGCACTAAACAATAACTTGCTAAAACTCAACTAGAACACACATGTTCAAAATTAAGGTCACAAACATGTTTATCATCATAATTTTAAATTGCCTTCAGAAAAACTAATAGAATTTGTATTTTATTAATTTTGAAGAACGGATAGTACAACATCAACTTTCAGTTTAGGAAAAGATGTTTAGCTTTAGTTTTTGCAGAATTACTGGATTGAGACAGTTCAAGCATATGAGATTTTTTCCTAGTTTTGTTAATATTGCCTTAAAACAAAACAAACAAGTTAGCCTGTTAACAGTGAGAATAACTTCTCATAATCATTAGATACTTTGAAATGTAGAGTTGTAGGCATGCTTGAACCTGGTCTGTCTCGAGCAGAGGTGGATTGATTATTACAAGCGAATCCAAAAGTGGTCTCCCGTTTATGGAATCAATTCCAAACAGGTGGTTCTGTCACCAGTAAGGTCAGCCAAGGTCGCTACAGAGCATCGACATCTGCACGTGATCGCTACTTGGCTTTAAGCGTACGCTGACATAGGTGTACAACGACTCCTCAGCTTACTAGTGACCTTGCTGCTGTGTCTAGAAGAATAATTCCAGGTAAACCCTTTACAGCTGTCTTGCAGAGACTGCCTTTACACTAGTTGTCTCTTTGACTGCATCCAACAAGAAAGACAGGATATTGAGAAGCTGAAAACATCAGTTGTGGACACCACAAGAATGGATGCATGTTCTTTTCAGTATAATGAGTTGAAATTCCCAAGACAAAGTAATTCTCGATGAGGCTTCATCTGGAGAGAAAGTGGAGCTCGCTTTCATCCATCCTACTTAACAAAAACTGACATATCTTGTGGCAAATGAATCCTTGTGTGTGGCAGCATGTTTGGCAGTTGTACACCCCTATACATTATGGATGCAAGTACTGTAAACTCACAGCGCTATGTGGATGAGATCTTGGAAGCTTGTATATGGTTTTTCTGGGTGCTATGGGCCCAGACTACATTTTTATGGAGGAAAATGTACGGTTATACAGAACTCACATTGTTGATCTATTGAGTTAGGGAGGAGATATTTGCCATATGGACATACCCTCGAGGTCTCTGGATTTAAATCCAATTGAACATAATTGAGACGGTCTAGGAAAAGCCATTTCTCAGTGTATCCTCCCAGAACCCTTAGGAATCAAAAATCGTGCTTTTAAAAGAATGGGCTTTGTTGCCACAAATATTTATTGACACTCTTATAGACAGTTTGTTATGAAGCTTGTATATCGGTTCACGGTGGTCATACTTTAAATTAGACAGACGTTTAACGAGTTTAAATGCTTTTTCTCTTATTCATGATTTCACACTTTAGGATATATCCTGTACCTTAATTCAAAATTAAAATCTTTTCTATACGGTTATGTTGCTATATTCTTTCTCACACTGTAATACGTCTCTGTGCCCAATTTCGTGGCAACACAGTGAATAGTTCATCATCAGATTTCCTACATTTTGTGTTTGTGACCTTAATTTTGTACATGAGTTTATATATGTATATGTTACCGGCAAAGTATGAAATCCGGCATTCTATAGAATGCTTACAACTAGCCGGCAATGTATGAAATGATTCTTATTTCACACATAGCCTAGGCATGTGTTAGGCATTCTATAGAATGCCTAATAAGAAACCGGCAAAGTATGAAATACATCTCCGATTCGTTTCTAATATTGTGTGGCAAGACACGAGACTTTTAACACTTGCCTCAGGCTCAGAAATTGTCAGTTGCCCATTGTAGTTTGTTCGGAAGTGTCAGAATGTACTCAATTTAACTTAAACTTGTCCAACGAAAAATTGGGTTTTTTCCAGTGCTGCATGAAAATGGAAAAGCAAGCTAATGTGTTGGAGAAGGGGGGTTGGCAACCTATGGCTTACGGTACAATTATCAGTGGCACTCAGCAATGCTCAACAAATTTGTCAATTTTTGAATGGATGGAACTTCATAAGTTTGTAATCGACCTTATTTGACAAACATCACCAGAATTATGGACAATTAGGAAACTACGAAAAATTTGAAAGATAACTCTAAAGGTAAATTAACAGCTATTTTGTAAATTATTGAATGCTATAGCCGGAGATATTTAATTGTTTGAAGAGAGAAAATTGCATGTATTCTGCTAATTCGCTTTTAGTTCTACATATCTAAGTAAAATATCTTTTCTCATATGAGAAAGAAAAATATTTCAAGTCCGCAAGGAAATTGTGTAACAACTGAATACTGAGAATCATGTCAAAGTGAAAGCTACAAATTACACCCCATTTTTTGCAATATGAGAAAGTAGAGCGAAGCAACACTAGGTTCACATTAAAAATTTTATTTATCTTTTTATTTAACTGTAATGAAGAGAAATACTTATATTTTACGATGTCTATTTCTTATTTTAATAAATATGTTTAAAAAACATAATGTATGTACAATTTCGAGTTTTTTTTATTTTTGTTGAAAAAATAGTTATATTTTATGCTGTTTATTTTTGTGTTAAGAAATATTTTTAATTGATGCAAAATTAATGTGATACAGCTGTAAATCTATATAATTGAACTCCATTCTCTAACTGCAACATTATCGCGGGAATACATATCACGTTTCAAAAATGCCCTGTGTGGCACGCTGAATCATAATTAGTAGATTGGTTTTTGACACACCACAGCTAAAAGGTTGCCATCCCCTGGTCTATAGGCATGAAACAACTATTAGATGACGAGCTGCTCAAAATTCGAGTTAAAGCTGCAAAAAAAGGATTTTTTTTTTGTTGGAAATTACTTACTAGAAGTTAATAACTGATATACAAAAAGCCAAAATGACTACTAAAAAGGAACAAAGGGACTATTGATTGCTGAATAGCTAGCTATGTTGTGATATTTGTGATAAATAAAAGTAAACTCATATAACCTGTTCAAGAAGGCGGAAGTACCATACATTATGATTCCCAACCACCAGTCCGCGGATCAAATAGTATCGGGCCACTCAAGGATTTTTTCATTATTTCCATTCTCCTGTGGTGTATTTATCTAGTGTTTGTTTGACTTTCCACAGAAATCACTTTATATTCATTTTTTGGAGTAACTGAATTTTATTCTGAAGGTATGTTTAAATACAATTAAATTATTAAATCAAAACAATTTAAAATATAAACAATGTCGCACCCTCAGCGGGCTGCAGTAAAATTAACAAATGTTAACCAGTCGACAGGGATAAAAAAGTTGGGAAGCACTTCTATACAGTATTATGTCACGGATTCTGAGTTATTTTATGTACTTCAAGAAGCTCATTTGGCTATTGTACACAGAGGACGTGATAGGATTCTGAAAGAACTTTCAACCAAATACAAAAACGTTACATGTTATGATATTGAACTGTACATCCACCATTGTGAACCTTGCCAGAAAAAAAAAAAAACAGAAAAATTTATTTTAAAAAAAAGGCATTGTTGCGAAATTTGAGATTTTTTTTCTGAATGCCAATATATTGACACTTGTAGCGAGCGGGAAAGGATGGTTTCCATCAACTTGGAACTTCAGAAGGAAATTTAAAACAAGTATATGCGAAATCACAATTTACTTTGTACTCTAAACACTTGATTAGAATTAAAGATATTCCTGACCACGAAATTCCTCTTCTGTCAGTTGCAATTGTTCATTCCAATGGAAGCGGTGATGGATTCGTCAAATGTATGTGTAAAACAAATACCAAAATAAGATTGGTCTTTGGGTAAAAAATGTAATGAAATGTAATTCAAAATGCCATTCAAGTCTACCATGTTACAATAAGTAGGTTAATTTTAAGATCTTATTTTTTATATGAAAATTTTGTTTTCCTTAGTAAGAAAGGTAAATTTTGTTTGGTACAACTTTCTTTTTCATTTACGTATTTTGAGTAATTTTTTAATGGTACTCTCATTAATTTGTCAGAATAACATTTGTATTTTTTAGAAATGTATGTCATTGATATAATAGCCTTATCACATTACCTTATTTTATACTTTGCCCAACTAGCTTTGGTCATTGTATGGAATGCCTAATGCCTAGGCCAAGTATGAAAAAATTCTCATATTTCATACTTTGCTTAAAAACGTCCAGCATTCTGCATTTCCTACTTTGCCGGTAACACATATATATATGCACAATCTTCGAACCTAGTGCAGAGTAGACACCCTGAAACGATGGCTGGTAGAAAAGGTCTAAGCTTTGATGAAATTGCTATTTCGTTATGAAAGCTTTCTGACTATGAATCAGATGGTGGTGAGCTGTCTTGTTCTAATTTAGATTTCGATGAAGACATAAGATTGAGTGAAAGTGACTGCGAAGAACCTGAAGAAAGTGCAGAAGAAATTGATAAAATAATAGTAAATCCTGATACATATATTGCCAGGGATGGCACAGAATGGATACTGCATAATGATAATGTTCCTAGCAGATTTGCAACACAAAATGTTTTGCGACAAAGCAGTGGTCGAACAAGCTTCGCAAAACATAGTGTCAGTGAACTTGTCAAGAACTTTTTATGATATAAAAGGTCATTATATATGATAATTACACTAAATAATATTAAAATTTCTAACAATCAAACCCCACTGAACATTAGTCCCGTAATTATTTAGTTATAGCAATTACTTAAAATATTTTATATCGCGGAGTGAAAATGACACTGGCAAACATTTAAGGGTAATCGAAATCCTAAACGTTCTAGTGTTACCAGAAAAATATGGCATAAACACAGCATTTTAAAATATTAATTTACGATTAAATTATTAAATCAAAACAATTTAAAAATATAAACAATGTCGCACCCTCAGCGGGCTGCAGTAAAATTAACAAATGTTAACCAGTCGACAGGGATAAAAAAGTTGGGAAGCACTTCTATACAGTATTATGTCACGGATTCTGAGTTATTTTATGTACTTCAAGAAGCTCATTTGGCTATTGTACACAGAGGACGTGATAGGATTCTGAAAGAACTTTCAACCAAATACAAAAACGTTACATGTTATGATATTGAACTGTACATCCACCATTGTGAACCTTGCCAGAAAAAAACAGAAAAATTTATTTTAAAAAGGCATTGTTGCGAAATTTGAGATTTTTTTTCTGAATGCCAATATATTGACACTTGTAGCGAGCGGGAAAGGATGGTTTCCATCAACTTGGAACTTCAGAAGGAAATTTAAAACAAGTATATGCGAAATCACAATTTACTTTGTACTCTAAACACTTGATTAGAATTAAAGATATTCCTGACCACGAAATTCCTCTTCTGTCAGTTGCAATTGTTCATTCCAATGGAAGCGGTGATGGATTCGTCAAATGTATGTGTAAAACAAATACCAAAATAAGATTGGTCTTTGGGTAAAAATGTAATGAAATGTAATTCAAAATGCCATTCAAGTCTACCATGTTACAATAAGTAGGTTAATTTTAAGATCTTATTTTTATATGAAAATTTTGTTTTCCTTAGTAAGAAAGGTAAATTTTGTTTGGTACAACTTTCTTTTCATTTACGTATTTTGAGTAATTTTTTAATGGTACTCTCATTAATTTGTCAGAATAACATTTGTATTTTTAGAAATGTATGTCATTGATATAATAGCCTTATCACATTACCTTATTTTATACTTTGCCCAACTAGCTTTGGTCATTGTATGGAATGCCTAATGCCTAGGCCAAGTATGAAAAAATTCTCATATTTCATACTTTGCTTAAAAACGTCCAGCATTCTGCATTTCCTACTTTGCCGGTAACACATATATATATGCACAATCTTCGAACCTAGTGCAGAGTAGACACCCTGAAACGATGGCTGGTAGAAAAGGTCTAAGCTTTGATGAAATTGCTATTTCGTTATGAAAGCTTTCTGACTATGAATCAGATGGTGGTGAGCTGTCTTGTTCTAATTTAGATTTCGATGAAGACATAAGATTGAGTGAAAGTGACTGCGAAGAACCTGAAGAAAGTGCAGAAGAAATTGATAAAATAATAGTAAATCCTGATACATATATTGCCAGGGATGGCACAGAATGGATACTGCATAATGATAATGTTCCTAGCAGATTTGCAACACAAAATGTTTTGCGACAAAGCAGTGGTCGAACAAGCTTCGCAAAACATAGTGTCAGTGAACTTGTCAAGAACTTTTATGATATAAAAGGTCATTATATATGATAATTACACTAAATAATATTAAAATTTCTAACAATCAAACCCCACTGAACATTAGTCCCGTAATTATTTAGTTATAGCAATTACTTAAAATATTTTATATCGCGGAGTGAAAATGACACTGGCAAACATTTAAGGGTAATCGAAATCCTAAACGTTCTAGTGTTACCAGAAAAAAATATGGCATAAACACAGCATTTTAAAATATTAATTTACGATTCCATAATCTTTTTTGACACAATATTAAATAGCTTCATGATCTATGCACTAAAATGCATCTGAAATTGTGTAACACTTTTCACTCAAACATAGGCACTTAATTCCTATTCATAGAAATAGAAAAGCATCAAAAAATTTGTTTATGCAGAAGAAAAATAATCACACATACAAAAACTATTTAATACTACTAACCCAAAATTATGAGGGATTTTTGTATAGAAGTCATTACAGGCATTTAAAAGGTCAGATCCTTTTTTTCCAGAGGATATGATAGCAGCCACTTTATTTAATGCAACATATCCTTCTTTCACTTGCTTCAGAGTCAACTTGCCTGTGAAAAATACATTACATTATTTGAAAACCTAATTTATTCATTAACATGGTGAGTGCCAACTGCAAGATAACTCGCAATTTGTTATTACCAAGAAAACACCAACAACTAGTTATCTCACAGTTTACTTACCACACTTGAGCAGCTATAAATTCTTAGTATATTGGTGTAAATATTAAATATTTGTTTAGTTAATAAAGTTAGTTATTGGCTTTTTACGCAACAATCCAGATTACTGAGGCAGTCAACATGTTAAACATGTAGAGTTAAGACAATAAGACATACATACAGCTGTAAAAATTTTCATAAACAAACCTTACATTATTACTATATATCAGGGGGGAAATTCTATTTAACTGGATGGGGCTCATGTTAAAAATTATTATTTTGCTTGGATGATTAACTTCATAAAACTTAAGAAAGATGTTACACAATATACTTTCTTCAATCATTTTTCATGAGATGAAGTAGAGTGACAAAATGGCTTTGAATGGTATCTTGTATGGTAAAATTTGAATATTACTTCACAAGATAAGTAAAAAATCATGACTGGCTTGTCTGCCTCAATGATTCAGAGTATTCAGCTTTTGTTTTATGGTTGATACACTATTTTTTTATATCAGTTAACCAATGAAAACTACTTATTCAATTGACTACTTAAATAACTACTAATTTCATACTTAACAGCAATTATTGAATTTTAATGTATGAAAAAGTAAAGAAAAAAATGAAGTCCGATTTGATTTTTATTAAATGAAACTACACAGCTGCAAAATTTTTATAATTCTTTTCAATTTTCATTGAAAGTAACATCTAATGGGATTGACACAAACCAGTGAATCATTCAGTTGCAACTATTTCAAAAATCATTTTATACAAGTGTTAATAATGTTTTAAAGTAATTTTCACAATTGTTTTAGCAATTTGTCAAAACTTTTCTCCATACAGTGTCCAAATGCATTGATGGAAATAAAAATCCCAAAACTAAGGAGTTCTGCTAGATAAATGTAATTTGGTAAGCGTGTCAAAAAGATGACTTTGATTCAAATCTCTTTAGGTGCAAAAGTATAACCTAGTAACACCAATTACAGCATGTGAAACAGATGTACTTTAAATATGCACTGTTAAATACATGAACATTATTTATCATTAAAATTTGACATAGTGAATAGATGTTAGTCAAGAATGCCTTTAAAGAAGACGAAACCATTATCAACAGCTACCAGAGTTTCAAAGAAGTCGTATAAAAAGGCTAAGAAAAAGTGGATATTCTTTCTGCAATATTGCAGAGATCTGGTAGGAATGTATCCATTATGCATGATTGTTGGCAGCAGCGGTCCCGGAAAGGCGCTATCTTCAGAGAACTGGGGTCCAGCCATGCACGGGTTACCACTGATAAAAACCACCGCCATACTCGTCCCATGGCTGTGGAGCATCAACCACAAAAATTAGAGTTTTTGTTGGCACCAGAGTGACAGCGAACTGCACCCAATCGATTGTTTAAGGAATAGCATCGAGACAGATGCCCTATAACGTTCATACTATTAGCTCCAAATCACTGATATCTGCAACTTCAATGATGTAGCAATAAGAGTTTAATTGGAGGGTGCAAAGGTGTTGTGTTCTCTGATGACAGCTGTTTCTGTCATAGAGCCAGTGATGGTCGTATACTAATTAGAAGACCAAGTCAGCAATTGCAAACAACCATTCTGCGGCCTCTACTTGGAGTTATGATCTGTTCAGCAATTTTCAATGATAGCAAGAGCACTCTTGCAGTAATAACATGCACCTGACTGTAAACCTGTAGGCCAGTCTAATGATTTAAATTGTTGAGGTGCCACTTATGAACATTATTGAAGGGGATGTTTGCAACAGGATAACATGGATCCTCATACCAATGTAGACATGCTCTAGAGCATGGGTGGCGAACCTTTATAGACCAACGTGCCATTTTTTCTTAAGAAGTGTTTAATGAGGTACAGATGTGCCGTCAAATAATTTTGACTTGCTATTATTGGGAAAGTAATAAAACTAAATACTAAGAACACAAAACTCCTTATTTGCAAAGAAAAATACCTTTTGCATTGTATAGTTGTAAATGTTTTAGTTATACGTGTAATTCAAGTTAAAGTAACATTAGTGTGAGTTCTGTTGTTGCAGCTTGGATGACAAATAACTTATATTAGGATTGTAAGATGTTACTTTAAGTAAAATGTATGCTCAGTCAGAGTCACATGCCAATAGGCTTTTAAGCAATTGTTTGTGCTGTGGTTCACTTTTTTTACTAGATAATCTGCTATTTGTTTCAAAATGCCGTTTTACAGACGATGATCTGCATACCACTATTCCAGAACATAAAACACACACCGCTTTGCCGCCTTTACTAATAATGCCATATTTCTAGATTCAACAAATTTGAAATTCTCTGTTACACTTACTATCTTGCCTTTCTTTATTATTTTGCTGAACTAGCCATGTTAAATAACACTTAAAAATCCTAAATGTAACGCAAATAAACTTTAAAATATAGGTTGCTTCAGTGAAATTGACTATGCTATGCGTATACAAACTTTGCATCGTAAGCAATTGTAGTCCACGATGTAACTAAAGCAAGACAATAACAAACGAGTGTGCTCCCTGCTGCACAGCGACCGATCACTCGTGTTTGTTCCCTTTATAGTGAACTTTGCTATTTTGAAATAAAATGCAAACCATTTTGATAGCTGGCGTGCCCAAAATATTGTGTTGCGTGCCAATGGTTCGCCATCCCTGCTCTAGAGGGTTAACCTGTTGCCTTGACCTACTAGATCACCAGACCTTCCTCCAATCGAACATGAGCATATTATTGGACAGCAAGCCAGCGTCATCCACAACCATAACTAAACGCCTTTATTTTGACCAACTAAGTACTATAGAGTCACATATAATTCTATCTGATACATTGCACCCTTATGACACATTGCATACATGTTTGCATTCAAAATTCTAGCATTTACAGATATTATTAATGTACCATCATTTCATTTTTGAAATGGCTCTTTTCAGGCTTACATTATCCCTTCACCTTGAAACTTTAAACAATTAAATGTTACCAAGACAAAGGTATTGCCCGATGTTTCATTTAGTCTACAGTAATTTTTTCTTGAAGTTAAGATTTTTTTCTCATCAGTGTAATACAAAGTTTTAAGCAGACTCAACGTTAATAGAAAACACAAGATTTTTTAAGGACAACTAGCTCTGATTCAAACAAATTTGAAACAACATGGTCCAAGAAAGTAAAATTTCTACACTGCTGGCCACACAAAATGCAACACCAAGAAGGGCCATTGACCACAGCAAAACTTATTTGACAGAAAACATGTTGTACAAAAATCAAACGATTAAAATTACTGCCTCTTGTGACATGTAGATGATGCCAAAATCAGTAGCTAGTGTAGCCGCCACCAGGGGCGGTTCTAGGGTTGGACCCCTGCTCGGGGCGGCATCGGGATCGAACTAGAGAAATATTTTTTTTTACAAAAAAATTTTATATTTATCCTGAAATATTATTGGGTGGGAAATTTTTTGTTTTATTTAAATATCTTATTTCCTTATTTTGTACTCTGTACGTTTAATCTGCGTTGGTTTATCTATTGGGCACTTGGGGTGGGCACCCATGGACTCGGATAAGCTGGACTTAACCAGGTTTTCTGGTAATAAATTTCGATCCACTAGTGAGAAAGGGGAACATAGACCTTCTGTGCCCAGGGCCGGAAATGAGCTTAAATCGGCAATGCGTTTAAAGCTAGTTTCTGTTGAAATTTGAAGGGTTCGAGGCAGGAATACATGTTAAATCATTAAATTTGATGTTTACACATCTTGCACTTGTAATTTTCTGCCCAGTCAGGAGTGAGGTCACAACGGACATTCTTTTTACCCATACGATGTCCGGTTTCAGCTATCCAAAAGGGGGACAGGGTTAATTAGAATTTTCGGTTGATAGGGAAGCACATGAGATGTTTTATTTTAGTCTTGAGTGTAGTTTCTAAGTTAAAATAAACCCTTGTGATCCCCACCATCGATACTCTTTTTAGAAGAAATTGACCTGCTGAAATGGGCGATTCCTTCTCTTATATTTTACTCATTTCATATAATAACAGATAGTCATGCTCTTAATTTGGAATTATTTTGTATTTTTAAGACCTAAAATAATAAATATAATTGTTATGCTCCCTTTTCGTTCGCAAAAATTATTCTGTAGGTGTGTATCTATGTGAACAATTCATCTTTTTTAATTCTAATTTTTTGCTTTAGAGAGAGGGGCGGCATTTTCCATTTTTGTCCGGGCCGGCCATGACACAAAAGTTTGCTATAAACGCTGCCACACCTGGTCATAGAATCAAAGAGGCTTTAGATGTATCCTTGGGGTACATAAATAAAAATGTAGCTTCCACATAATTGCCAAAGTTGATCTGGTAAAGAAGCAGATGGTGTATCCCAGGCCAGTCGTTGTGCAATCATGGACCACACGTTTTCTTTTGTTGATAGATCAGGAGGAGAAGCGCGCCAAGGAAGCAATTCAATCTGATGGGTAAAGAACTCTTGAACATTGCCTGCCACATGTGGTCAAGCACTATCCTGTTGCAATACCGCTGATGGCAAGCACTGAAAGTATGAGAGGACTACGAGCTCCAACACCTTAAAGTTGTAGTGCTGGCTGTTCAGTGTACCAGCAATGCATACTAGAGGGGTGTGGCAGTGAAATCCAATACCAACCCAAACTATGGTATCGGGTGCAGGACCAGCCTGGTGATTCATAACACAAAAGTTCAGCAGCCTCTTACCACGGTGTCTCTAAACTCGAATAGGACCATCATGGTGTTGCAGGCAAAAAGCGGGATTCATCAGTAAATACATTGTCATTCTATTAAGTTGTCCATGTCTGCCGTTCACCACACCATTGGCGGCACAAATGCCTGTGATTTCCTGCCAAGGGGAAACAAACAATGGATGCCTTGCGGACATTCCACTCTGCTGCAAAGAGTCGAATGGCACAGTGGACATTGAACGATGCGTAACAGACTAAATTTGTTGTGCAATGGTTCGTGATGTGGCTGCATGATCTATCAATGACACGCACACAATTAGCCTGTCATCATGGGGAGTGGTGCAATGAGATGTGTGCGATCGGCCGAGTCGGTCCCTACTGCATCCAGCAATGACAGAACCACATCACAGTTTCTTGGTTTCATCCAACACGTTGACCGATTTCTCTGAAGGATAATCTGCAATCCCTATAGGCTACTATTCTTCCTCGGTCAAATTCAGAAACTTGGTCAAAAGACGCTCGATGTCTTCCACAAGACATAGGTAAAAAGCATATGCAGGGAAAAAATGCACGAAGAAACAGTTGTTGTACTTAAAACAGAAAATCTCTTCTACCCTTATATAACGCTTGCAGGTGGCACTACGGTCACTGTTGGAAATTAATTTAATTTTGCTAGAAATAAATTCTAACACTTTTTCTAAAAAGATTTCCTATTATATTTAACCATCTATTTATAAAATAAATTTAATAACGTTTATTCTTATGCTTGCTATCTGGAGAAAATATGAGCCAGCTCATTTGCATAAATTATCAATGAAATATGTCATTCCTCATTTGAATAAATTCATTTACATAAATGTTGTTTATTTCTGTCACTAGGTGACATATGTGTAAAGAGAATATTCTTGTCATTAGTATAGTGTAGTCTGGTGTGAGATGCAGTTTAAAAAATATTAGCTTTAAATTTCTGTGTGTACAATACTTTCCTTTCCTTAAAAATTAATTTTTAATGAAGAATATTATTATTTAACTTAAGGAAGTCATTCTTTTACTGGACTGAAGTACATCCAAAAGTAACAAGTAAAAGTAGGTTTAACAAGGTTATGGGCAAAGAATTCTTCTATTATTTCAAGCATTAAGAAAAACCAAGATGGGGGCTGCTGCAATATCCCCCCCTCCCCAAGCATTAAGAAGAATCAAAATGGAAGCCATTTTTTTAAGACATTTGGGCAGATTTTGCCATTCAATTTTAAAATTCAATGGTGGTAAGATTTACTTTTTTACCAAGTCAACATAGGAGTGACTTTTGGTTATATTTTCCTATTACACCTATTGAAAAAAAGAAAAAGAATTGCAATTGCAATGGAAGCTGATAAATTACTGAAAAATTAAATCCTTTAAATTACATCCAATGGAAGGACGATGACAGGGGCATGTGGTCTTTTATAGTCAAATCAGAAACAGAATTTGATGAAAAGGTGGATAAAAAGGAAAAAAGAAAATTTAATTAGTGCAGGTATAAAGTATATTAAACATAATTGAACCAGAATTTAGAATTTCAATATCAGACACTAATGATGCCGCTATAGCATGGGAAATTTTAAAGAACCATTTTGAGCCTCTTCATGAGCAAGAGTAATATCATTATTAGATGAATTTTTCTGTTTCAGGTATGCATCTGGAGCAGAAGTTGGTTTATATGTCGCCAAATTAAGACAAACAATGAATAAGTTGAAAGACAAAGGTCATCCAATACCTGACTTATATCAGGGTTTCCAGCTGATTAGATATTTAACTCCTGAATTACAAAGCATTGTTCAATCAATTTACAAAAGGATGATACAATGCTTAAATTTGACACTATTTTAAAGGATTTAATATTAGATAAAAACCGTATACGGGCAATATAAAGATGATTTAGGCTCGAGCAATTGTCTGATTGCCTAAACAATTCTGGACATTCAGAAGTCCATTTCTTTGATTTTCTTTTTAAAGATTCTGTTAATTGAGCAACTAAAAAATAAAACATTGGGATGTATTGCCAATCCTATCCCACTACTCCCAAAACTTTAACGAGTTTTATTAAGAGAAATTGGAAAATTATTTATTCTTTCAACTTTTAATTGCACAGGAGAGCGCCTTTTTAATCCTACAACATGATCAAGATATTTAAAAGTCGAACAAATTTACATTTTACTAGTTCGATGGTTAAACATGCTTTCTGTTCCAGTACCTTATTTATGAGGCTCATGGGTTTTAGTCCCAGTTTTCTGAAAATATAGACACACTGTCTAAATATAATACATCAAACTTTTCACACCCTTGGGATAGTTCAGCCATCAACCTGCTGAAATAACAAAAAGCATTTTTTAACCTAAATGGCATTTGTAAAGGACAGTAAGTTCTCAATTTTTTATATAATTTGGTAGTTAAAATACTCATAAACAAGGTTCCTTTATGAGTTTGGATCTTTTTAGGAAAGACCCTTCTTCTGAAAATATGCAACAACGCTTCCACAAGGGAGGTGGATGCTACATCAGGCATTGGTAGGTACCTTGGCGACATACACATGTCAGGTAAAATATATTTGTTTCCTGTGGGTATAATAGATGAAGGGGTCCTACTCAATCAACGTTTAATGGAAAAAATTTCACGTCTTACAGGAACTAATTGCATGGGTGCTTTTTCCAGATCACTGGCTTCACTATTCATACCATTTTCTACCTTTTGAATCAAGGGAACTGATTCTTTACTTTTCTGCTGTACTTTTATGAATTCATAAGCATTAATTTTAAATTCATAGTGTCCTTGTCTTCTTTTGTAAATGAAGGTACAAGAGTTTCCTCGGTTTCAACTAAATATTCTCCTACTCTAAATTGATCATTATATTTTTCCTGATCCAAATGTTTTGGAATAACAGCTTCCTTTGAGACAATGTGTCTTAGCTCACACTCAATTTCTAGCTCTGCGGGACACAGACACATATCATCTAGAATATGTTTAACCAATGTATGCTCACCTGTAAACATTTCTGGTGCAGCATAGTTTTCACAACCAATATCTAATGAGGCTCCTGTATCTCTAAGGAGAGGCATCTCAACCTCATTCTCCTTACTTCTAAATAATACATGGATCTGGTGCAACGTTTTCGGGACTACTTTTTATTTTACTTATGGCTTTGGAAATATATTTCTTTACTTTAAGAAGTTTTTGTAATATTCAAAAGTAAATGTCTTTCACTTATATCAGTATATCTGCTGACATGTGAAGTTCTAGCTCCTAACCTTTTTTTCAATTATCAAGTTTAGCATTTCCTTAAGAAATTCTTCTTAGTAATTTGTGCTATTTACAATAAGATTTTTAAGGTGTATAATTTTTAAATCATCAGTTACTTTTTCACCTAAACCTTCTGCAATATATCTAAGTTCTGCTATTCAACTTTTTCCTTAGTAAGCCATTTTTAGACAAAAAGTTTGCGCAAAATATTTTGAACCCCACAATTAGAATGAATGCAATATCACTTATATTCTTTTTCTTACGAAAATAATAAAATAGTAAAATTCAAAATTGGCAATCACTGAAGAAAAATATAATTTCAATCACACAAATGTATGCATATATTTAATTATTAATAGCAAAACTCCGATACACGTATCTGATAAACTAATATTTGTATCACACACTATTTATATAAAAATAATTTCATCAAATGCTACATGAGAATTTTAGCTATAAAAACAAATTAATTTTCATAAAAAAATAAACAAATTGTAAAATATCATAAACCACTCTATTATTCTCACAAAATAGCTAAAACCAGATATTTAACATTCAAATTTTTTTTTGAAAAAATTACTTCTGGTGAAATGATTATAGATTTTATGCAAAAACCTTTCAACGAATAACTAAAGCAATTCTAAACACACACAGAAAAATGCAATGCATAAAATATGCATTATATAATTATGTTATTCTCCCAAAAAAAATAATACATATATGACATGTTTCAAGTCAGAACTAATCTTAATTTTAAAAACAGTCTTTATTCAGCAAGCTGTTCTGTTATTAAGCAAGTACATGTTCTGTCGCTGAGAGAAAAAGGATGCCAAAGTTAAATCTAAGTGTTTTTAACACTTAAGCCCAGATGTGAAGTACCTTTTTAATTATGGGCTATACTTGAAAGTTAATGCTAACATATGGACTATAAAAATAATGATATGGGATCGGAAATGTTTTGAGGGTGGGCCATCTGTTTTGAAGAAATAATTGGGTGATTAATTTAATACTTGAAGATGCAATGGAAAATAAAAGTTAAGTGTTACATAGGGAATTTAATTTTAAAACTAATTTAATTATCCTTACATTTATTTATATAAGTAAACAAACTTTACTCTATCACAGGATGTGACTCATGCGAATTTAAAAATAATATACTCAAGTTGAAAATTTGATCTCCTAAGATGGCTCTCACGCCACTCAATCTTAATTCATTGACTATATCTCTAGCCAAATATTATATTTAAAGTAATTATCGATCTGTTTGGTGCCTCCAATAAATAGTGTGTGGTGTATTGGACATAAAAACACACAGGCAACTGAGCTCAGAAATTCAGAGATCTACATATTTGTTCAGTCAAGTACCAAGAATTCTACAAAGTATTCACAAACTAAAAGATACATTTTGTACTTAGATAGTAGCTCCAAGTATATTGATCAAAAAATTTCAAAAAAAAAGCTGGTCTTCCTACTTATTATAGGTTGAATTTGTTCAATTACATTTTTTGTTATCTTAAATGTGAGGTGTGTTTTTTATACTTTTCATTATCATTAACTTTTAAGTAACATAACTTTTAGAATTTTATTTTTTTAAAATATCAACTATTACACTAAGTGTAAGTTACCATCTGACAAACTGATCTCTGTGAAAAAAACCTGGATTGAGCAAACCTGCTAAAAATTTTTAAAAATCTGAAAGCCAGACACATAAAGTATCAATAAACAAAGAGAAGCCATAATTAACATTACCAAGAGGAGTTCGACTCGCATCATACGACATTTCTTTCATTATTTCTTCCATTCTTTTTTCATCACAAATCATTTCCATAAGGGACTAAATAAAAAAAAGCATGTTTAAAAACTTAACTAAAGCCATTAAGAAAAACCATTGATCTAATATTATATTTACCTCAATCTTTAATGGCAATCTTGATTTTACACTGACTTTGGCCTTATTTACCTAGAAAGAATTAGCAGATAAAGATAAATCAAACTTCAATTACACACACATTAGTAAAAAATATAAGTGAATTAAAAAAGAACCTTAAGAATTACTTTTGTTTAAAAACCATTAATTTAAGAACAATACAACAGTGAAAATCGTTTAACACGAAACAAAGGGACTGCAATATTTTTTTCGTGATAAAAGAATTTCAAATGAAAGGATATTGCAAAAAAAAAAAAAAAAACTTATATTCAACAAAATTAAGTTTATTAGAATACATTTATTTACGAAGACATGTATACATACATGTACTTAATAAAATGCAATGAAATGAAACATTCACAAGAAATTAATGCAATTGAATACAAAATTTAGCAATACCAAACTCTTTACAGATTTCTGTTTTCGTCTTCTGTTTTTGATCAATAATTTTAAGAAGCTCCAGTTTCATTTCAAGCGAAATAGCAGTTTGTTTTCTTCCTTATTTCTTTGTCACTGTGCTTGTAAAAAAATTCTTCTAAAACACACACACACAAAAAAAAAGCTAACCAAATCGCCGATTTTTACCCACGTTGCCACCGAATTCCAAAGCCAATTGATGAGATTAGATGCATTTGTGTGGAGTGTGTAGGGGTGGAGGGTGAAAGTCGCTTAGACAAACAAAATTAAGTCATATCACAGGCTATTCGGAGGGTCCTATCTATGAAAGAGAAACCACCCCTCTTTTATCTCGCCTGAACAGCTGGTGTTTTCCGTATTTTGTTCATTACCAAAATGGAAATCTTCCATTTAAGAGAAAAAATGCATGAAAATACATAGTACATTATCGGGACTGTTGTAAGGATTAGTGTCAAGTGATATTTCCTGTTAAACGTATTTCACTGTATTTCATACTTCAGGAGATTTGGAAAGAAACTACAAAAATTTGCTCATTTACCGATACAGAAAATAAATCCATTTGTAAAAGATCATATTTGCCTTTTACATGAACAAAATTCTCCAGCTCACTCCAATAATTACGAGTTTTATCATAGAACCTGAAAAGAGGGAAGGTAAACATATATAATACTAGCAAAATATAAAATTTTTTTAATTTTTAACTTTTACTCTATTGCATTCAAAAAAATTTTCAATAACCTTATAATTCTCTATTTTGTTTAAGTGTTATTTTCTTCATATATATTTAATGGGATGATGAACACTAATTAAAATATCTTACAAATAAAAGTGTTAATGTTAAAAGTTTTTGCTCAGCATTAATAGGTTTCGCTATTTTACAAAATTTAATAGCAGAGTCCGACGTTGCCTGGGCTTTTATGAGTGTATAACTTTTTCTCTAATAAAACTTCCCCTTCTCTCGATCTCAGCTCTCGATTATTTCAATATTTTCGAAATTTCATCCACTTACTTCCCCCATCAAATGGTTTCTTTCCATTCCATTCTATTTATAGACAGAAAATGAAACTTTGCTTATCGGAAAATTAATACCCGTGTACATAGTGAAACGGAGGGGAGTATATGAAGTTTTAAATTACTTAAATTATTACTGAATTTCAAAATTACACACTTTGATAATGATAGCATTGCTTCATTATCAAAGAATCCATCTTGAATATGGAAAGCAAAGTTAAAATGGAAAAAAATGTAGAAAATCATTGTTGAATATAGAATTACACAAAAAGGGGCAAAGTTCAGCATCGCACGAGCTATTTCCAATTATGTGTCAATCCCTCGAGGGGACAAAGAATATAAAGTTTAATATGATATTTAACAAAACTAAATACAAATAAGAGAAAAGAAAATTTGGTTTAAAGGCATAAAAGTAAATAAACACCCCGATTGATGTTTTTTTTTAAATAGAGATTAACAAAAAGAGAAAAGTGACATTGAAGACACATAATCATTAGATATTTTTATTACATTAATCACTTCTGTCTTACGAGATTTCCTGCTTTGTTTTTGGAAATGAAAGTCAGAAAAACATTACCTTTTTTGAAATTTCTTCCACAGCTTTCTCCCTCCAGACGGGTTTCTTTCGCCTCAGTTCTATTCTTAGACCAAAGTCGACGAGGGGAGAAGGGATTTTAATGGAACTTTAAAGGAAATTGAATACGTAATTTGTGAATGTGTGCTTTAAATTTTAAAACTTTCTGAGGGTTTAGTTTTTAAGTTAAAGTTTCCACACATCGATAAAGAACAACTGTAATTTTTAAACAAAAAATATAACGGAAAAATACCATAAATAAATTCTTGGAAAAGACTATTAAACAAAAATCAAACACATTCTAAAAATCCACAATTTTTATATATCAAATATTAAATCTTCGGTTAAAACATGAATGACATTCAATACAGGGAAAAGTTTTTTTGCGATTATTTTTATAAATTGCGAAGTTATTAAATTTTAAAGTCAATTTCCAGTAATTTTCGAAAAATCGTAAAAACAGTTTTGGAAATCTGATTTTCTAAATTATCGGGTTTAAAAGAGTAAAGCGAAAACTTTTTCAGCTCATCAGCTTGATTTATCAGAACTATGAGAAAGAGGTAAAAGCGATTGGACGATTTTGTTCTTAAAAATGTGTCAAAATTGACTCAATTTAGCAAAAATAATGAAAAATATCTTTATTTTATTAAATATATATATACCGCTTTCTGGCGATATAAGCAATCTGTCCAATTCTAGAACTTTTTGCCTGATTTCGATAAAGGAAAGATGGTAGTTTTAAAAATTATAGAAATGTCGGAAATCTTTCCCCTTGCCATCCTTCGAGTCTCTGCACGATAGATGGCACACAGGAGTAGACCAATCATGTATTTTAACGTTTTATTTTATATCTTTAACCAACTGTAATTTCGGAATTTAAATGGTCAAAATAAATTCCTGCCTCACACGCCTGATACATGTTTGTTTACTTTCGAATTTAATAGTGTAGATAAGGTCTCTGAGTAATTTTTAACATTTTGAAGGACAGTCTAATGGAAAAATTTTACACAAAAAATTCGAAAAAATTATTCTAACACTTCATTTTTACTTTTTTTAACTATGTTTGTGACGAATCTAAACACGTCCTCACACTAATCCTTTAGGGGAATCTAGGACTAGCTTTTGCTTTTAATTCACAGCCATCCCCTCAAGAAGAAACCGTAATATTCAGATTGGTTCGACTATATAAAGTCAGAGTTTTGTAATTATGGAAAAGGAAGTAGGAAGCAGCTATGTTCGCTATGTAAGTAAGATTCAATAAGGTTAACTTTCGCATGTAAAGATTAAGAGTGGTGTTTTGCCACTGTGTTGAATTAGTTGATTTGAGGTTAGGAATCAACAATAGATTACATTGAGTTAAATAAGTTGATTCCCCATATTTCCGTATTTCTCCGTGCTACTCATTTGACATTTCCTTGGTGAATAGATTGTTTGAATAAATAAATAATTGGGTAAACTCCTAGGAGAGCCCCCACCCTTGGCGCCAAACCGGAAAAAGCGCCAAGTGAAAACGAAATGGCGCCAAGCAAACCCGACAACGGTGACAAGTAAATATAGCAGTATAAGATGGATGCGCAATGAAAATACATGTAAACAATACAGAAATTTAACATTTAAGATAAAAAAATATAACAACAGCACTTACTTTCTTATTGTTGATCCTTCCCAAGTGGAGGATAAAGTGTAACAACTGCTTTTAAAAAATTCTGGAAAGTCTCCTCGCTGAGTGAGTGATCGCGAGAGCGCCGCCATAAATAATCAGCAAGATAAGGGTCGAACATGCCTTCTGCATGGCTGGTGTGATTACGGAGAAAACGTTTTATTGCCGATTAACTTACTATTGGAAAACCACGAATTCTTATACTTCTGCAAACATGCGTATTCACACCTTTTTTTCGACATCTCCATTCAAATCCATCCAAAACAACACTCTTTCGTTCATTTAATCCCATTTGCTCATTACATTTAGGACATTCATAACTTGAAGCAATTAATCCTTCTTTCATACACCATTCAATCAATTCTTTTTTGCCTCTAGCATTCAATAACGTAAAAAATTCTAACGTGTATTCACTTACAAGCGCAGCCATACTTTCAACCCGGTGCCCAACAACAAAATGAAATTTGAAATGCGCACCCACAAATGACGAAAATTCTAGAAAAAGTTAGGGTTGCCATATGTTGTATTTAAAAGCAAGGTTACCATGACGGCGCAATTATCGCCAACCAAAGTAATTCGCGCCAAGGGTGGGGGCTCTCCTAGGAGTGAACCAATAATTGTGATTATGGAATTCTCTGGTTCTGCTTTCATTCCTCCCACACCCTTAGGTAGGCAGGAAGGTGAGAGAGAAACTTCGGGTAAAGAAGTTTCTCACATGTTCACCAAACTATCCTAAAAGGTAACACATTTTTTAGATACTTTTTACAATAAACGTTATTATTTTTTTAGTGTTATTATTATGAAAATATCTATATTAAATAAAGAATTAAAAATTTTAAGAAACTACAAGGATATATTTCATAAGATTGAAATATGAAATACTACAGTTTCAAATATACAAACTTAAATTGCTTACTTTTTTTCAAAGGAACTTATTGCTTCGGATAAATTACATCCATAGACATTAAGCTCAGTTTGACCTCTTTGTCCAACACGTCCCCATCGCCGCCATACTGTATATGATTTCATCATATTATGTTCCAGAAGTTGGATAATGTAAAATTTATTATTATTATTTTGCATATTGGTTTGATTTAATGTGGCAGAATAAACAGTTTTGCCTTCACAATAAATATGACTATTCTCTCTATTTGGACACTCCAAATCAACTGGTACCATCACATTATCATTAGAAAGTATTTGCTCCTGACTGACAGATTCATCTAAATCTAAAGTATTTAAGACATGTGCAGGTACAGTTAGTTTTCCATTTCCATTAATAGAGTCATTTGTTGAAGAATGTGGGAACTCAATCCTCCTTTTTTTAGCTCTGTAAAAGAGAAATGTACTGAATTAAAAATTTAGGTTATAAAAAGATAATTGGCACACATAAACAAAAAGTTACTCAGCAGTAAAACAAAAAGTAATCCAAAAAATGCTTATAATACATTTTAAGTCTTTCCGTGGGTTTTTAACTATATATATATATATATATATATATATATATATAAAATTAACATTTCCATTAATAACATTAAATTGTTAACAGTGCTGCCTCATATAAAACCTTAAAAATGAAATTAAAACTATTTTTAATACAACAGATCAATTTTATGATAATTATACAAATCAATCACATACCAGAATGTTGCCAAAATTTATTTTTAAAAATGTTTCACACAACACATATTCCATAAAATTAAGTTCAGAAAAAAATGCCACAAAGTAATTCTTTCTTTAAAATAAAAGAGCATACTTAAAGCAAGATAATTCAAAAATAAACTTTAACCCTCCAAGCGGTTAGCACGGAAAATTCCATCATTGCAAAGATACTTCAAAAATGCACTGCCTTTCCCCCTTTTAAAGGTTTAACATCTTGAAAGATAATTAGGGACGGTGGAAGCAACACAGCAGGACACTGATAGGAAGTTTTATGGCTCGCAGGAAACCCCATCCCCTGTATTGACCCTGGAGCAATCGTAAAAAATCCCGGGAAAATTTCTTTACACCCCAGGAAGTGTTTGTTTGTTAACTGGTATTTTAAAAGTTTTGAAAAGTCCCAACGCATAAGTAAAATATGTTACAATTCCCTTTTGGTTTCAAATTAATTTGAAACTGTAACAAGTTGGGGCGTGTCAGGGCAATCTGCTATTTTATATAGTTAGACAAATTCTCTTTTTTAAAGTATATTCTTTCGCTTCATTTTTCTTATCTTAATCAATGCTTTCAGTTTTTGAAACATGATTATTTCATTATAAGATGCCAAAAAAAAAAATTAATAAAACACCAAACACTTTAAAATTTGAAATCTTTTCAACTTTCCAACCACTAAAAATGAATAAATTTAAACTTCATCAAATAATTTGAAACATTTTCTTACACTTTGATAAAAATAATAACCTGGAGGCAGAGCTGGACATAAATCAGTAGGAGTAAGAGGCGGTGAAGATCTCTTCTGAAGAGCACGTTGCAAAGCATCCCGGATACATTCAATAATGTTCATGTCTGGGGATTTTGGTGGCCAGTGGAAGTGTCTAAATTCAGAAGAGTGCTCCTGGAGCCACTCTGAAGCTATTCTGGACGTTTGGGGTGTCACATTATCCTGCTGAAATTCTCCTTCGGAATGCGCAATGGGCATGAGTAGGTCCAGGTGAGCAGGCTGGATCCTTACGTACCTATTACCTGTCACAGTCATATCTAGACGTATCAGGGGTCCCATATCATGCGCCCCTTACCATCACAGAGCTTCCACCAGCTTGAACACTCCCCTATTGACATGTAGGGTCCATAGATTCACGAGATTGTCTCCATACCCGTGCACGTCCATCAGCTCGATTCAATTAGAAAAGAGACTCGTCAGGCCAGGCAGAGAAAAAAACTAATTAAGATCTACTAGTTTTTTTTTAGATTTCAAAGCCTAAGTGTTCAGGTAAGTTTACGTACAGTGCCTAGTTATATATTGTTCAAATACACCGAATTATATTTGAATTTTAAGTGCTTGAACTTCAGTTTACATCAAAGACAACATGAAAGAAGATTTTCCCACATTTTTTTTATAACTTGAATGTTTGAATAAATAGTAATCAAAAATATATGGAAACATTTACAGTAGACATTTATGCATATAAATAAACATAAAAATCAATTTTAAATTCGAGCTATTCAAAAACATTCGAATTATTCTTCAAAAATATCTATTTATGCAAAATACCTCAACATTTATCTTTTTTTTTTTTTAGGCTAACTGAATAAGTAATTAAAATCTGGATATTTTTTGAAATCTCGACCGTATAAAGCTAGAAATTTTATGTTCGAAATTCCATTTGAAATTTCGGAAAAAAAATGTATCACGCAGTTAAAAATTATTTACCATAAGTTCTAGCAACTCTTTGAGTTAATATAAATTTCAAATTTTATTATATAGCTTCTTTGGTATTTTTTAATATATTTCGAAGATTTCATACAATTCAGTTGAAAAATGCATGCTAAGAGCAAAAAATATACTAAAAAAATCGACGAATATACAATAAAGTTTTACATAGAAGCAAAACTGAGAAGCTAAAGCGTAGGAATGAAAAATTGTGAGTATATCTGAAGTAGTTTTCGAAATATTTATTTTAAAGTTCAGATAATTTGTGTGCGTTATGTTATACTTAATATTAATTAAATGGTTAAAATAATATGTTAATAATAGTCATGTAATCATTTGATGACACATTCATATACTAATAAAAATTATAATGGTCATTGATGTGAATGTCAAGAATTTTATGTAATTTTAAATTCAGACATTAAGATATTGATGTAGAAAATATAAAACAACCATCTAAAATACATGAAAAATGCAGTCTGCTATAAAATGATCTTGACAAACAAAATACGGCATTTTCACTTACTATGGCAGAGCCGGCTTAGTCAGGGGCGATCTGGAAAAACAGAGAGGGAACCACGGTTTTGATGGATGCCGCTGTAGCTTTTAAATCTCTCAGGAAAAAAAATATATAAATTACAAATGCAAAAATAAGTCTTGTAATTTTCCATACATTTTTATAACAACGAATTGTGGATTTGGCTCCCAATACTTCGTTGTGTGTTTGACAATATATCTAAGGTAACCAACCATACTTTAGATAGATTTGCACTACTTTTTCGTAACCGTATTCCTTTTAAAATTAATTCGTGCAGCCAAAATACACTTTTTGCACTCTTAAAAATTTATGTAAACTATAACAGTTAATTTTAATTTATGCAACTAGTGAAATGTTCATAATTAACAATTTCCGTCTAAACAGTTTACATGAAAAAAAAAGTTTGGACTCCCTCATTCATTACGGAATTATATAAGATTCTAACATTAAGTATTATTTTTCACCAAATAGGGTCGAGTGGTAGTGTATCGTGCTTCCACACCACAGGTCTTGGGTTCTATTAACGGGCTGGGCAAGGTCGATTCTGCCTTTCACCCCCGCTACATTGGGTCGATAAATGAGTACCAAGCTTGCTTGGGGTCTTAAACACTGAAGGTCTCTCTTCAGACAGACCACCAAATCGGGACATCTGTTCATGCACCTCAGTGCCCAATGGTCACGTATATTGGGATGGGCATAGTAGTTCCTGGCCCTCATGGATTGTTGTGCCACTGAGTTTGAGTTTTAAGTTTGAGGATTGTCTCACTTTGGGGATACCCCTTAGATAAACATGTATTTCCACTCATTTGCAATTAAACATTTTTCTTTCAATTATGTTTATTTCAGAAGGAAGTTTGATTTTACAAATGTATTTGCTTAATAACATGTATATTTGTGTATTATATTAAAATTTTGATCAATCCAAAATTACATGTTTTTTGCTCCTCTAAAAGCTTTTAGAACTGATCTTACAATCCATATACATTTTATAGTAGTATATTTAAAAATGATAAAGACATTTTTACGACTGTGTGAGCTTTTATGCCTCGTTTATAAATATAAAAAATTGCATTCAGCTACAGTTTTTAAAATGTACTGAAATAAGTGGAGGAATAGGATATTTACATATTATGAATATTTTTGACTGCAGTAAGATATATTTATATTTCAGTTTCTTTACAATTTGAATAGAAGTTGTAAACCATTTTGCGAATAGTTTGATATTGAATATAAACCCATAGGCTGTTTAATATTGTAAAGTGTTTTATTTTGATATTAGCACATATTAAAATAAGGCTCATTTGCAGTTATATGATCAGCTTTAGTGATATTTAAATTTTAAAAAATAGTCTACACGTACGAAAACATTTTTCAAAACCACACACCACATCTCTCTCATACTATGTCTTCCATACAGCAGGAAATATTTGTGTATACTCAAAAAATTTAATACAGGATACATTTCAAAATGTTAAAATTGTTTTTAAAATTTGGTATGGATACATTGTGGAACTGTCGGTTAACTTCACTGAACAAAATTGTTTTAAGTGTACTGTTTTGAAAGACAAAATTAATTAGGGAGAACTTTTCTCACAATAGAATTTGTAATGATTGAATTGTGTGAAAATGTAGTTATCGATGTGTGACATTTTTCCTTGTAATAAAAGAAACAGAAAGATAAAAAATTAAACTTGAGTAGAAAATGGTTAAAAGTACTGTCACACGCGCATTTTTGAAGAAGTATATCCCCCATTAAAATTAAAAATTATTGACTGAATGTGTGTTATGTCCATCACAAATGCCGATGTAGAAAAGAAATTTTTATTTAATACAAGGAGTTCGAAAAGGAGAACACTAGGAATGAAAATTTAGATTTTTTCCGAGAAATATTCAGTTAACATAAAAATATCATTTATATGATTTTAATTAAAATAAATTAAAAGTATTGAAATCTTTTTAATGTTATTTTAAATTAAAAATATAGTTGAATAGAGAAAGATCGGTTTTATTTCATTAATATAATCATCGTATGTATATCACCGTATGCACCCTTTATTGTCTTATTGTTTGAAAAAAGAGATAGGGCCTTCGCCCTTTTTACCTCATTACTTTTTTGAAAAACAGGAAAGTGAGTGCGTATTCTTACTCTCATATTCAAAAATGAATACAGGATGCTTTTTTCTGGTTCAAATCGCAATACCAATATATATATATATATATATATATATGTGGGAGACAACAAGGGGTCCTAGACGTTTGTCTTTCTTCTATTTTATTTTAAAACTTAATAAAAATTAATTAAAAAGGTAGCTATTCTAACAGATAAGTTTTCATGAATTCTCGACGGGAACGCCTCCTCACGAACCTTCGTCTTTCTCTGCTCGCTTTTCTCTCTTTCTCTAGTTCAAAAGTTTCTGTTACAGTTCGTGTTTCACTTAGCTGCGCCTGCGCGCGAAGATTGCTTTTGGCTGCATGCCACAACGGCCAGCCTGACTGTACACTGTCCGCAGCGGTACGTATTCCTCTTTTCCTTTTTCATCGAGACCAGAGGAGAATCTGAAACATACAAAAAAGACGGAACAGACAAGGACTATACGACAAATACACAAAGATTTAACATATCATAATTCTGCTGAACTAAACAGTTTCTCCATCATGTGAAGGCATCTCTTCGACATCAGGAAAGTTCAATAGGAAAACATTGTGTGTTTCACAGGCATAAGAACGCCTTTTTTAATGAGTTCTTTGGTTGAACGCATCGATATTTTCCTCTCTCGAGTTCTGGACGTCTGTTCAAAACGATCTCTTTTTCCTCCGTTTCCACTTCCAGGGCTCAAAGATCCTTCGGAGCATTGCAAACGTCGATGTTTACTCTCCATAGGTGAAGGGGTGTTGAAGTTCACGGAACTCGTTTTCATGGCACCTTTGACTTTCTTACACAATACTATATCAGAACATTTTTCTCTTACAATACTCAATTTTAACTTAGTACTCTTAATTTTATTACATTTATAATCCTTGATTAGAGAACTCGAATCATTTCTAGTATTAAAGTTTTTAACATGTGACAAATTATAACTAGAGTTTTCTATCACATTTGAAAAAGAAACAGCACTATGATAAAAATAAGCACCTAAAGAGGATTCACTTTCATTCCATAAAACATCGCTCTTTGCGTGGCCTAGTTTCTTTATTTCAGCATATACACTGGGATGTATAATAAATTCTTCGGTCAAGGTCGGTGATATTGCCGTTCGAACACTTAGACCGGGAGAGTGTTGATTAAGAGAAAGATTTATCGGTTTAACTTCTACCATACGCTTTTCGCCAAAACATGAGCTTAATGTTATTCTCTCTGCGGAGTGAGTGAGTGAGTGTGGGGTTTAATGGCGCAAGAGCCAATCTAGGCTATGCTGCGCCAAACATTTGTTAAGAAATTAAAAATGTTGTAAAAAATATGTAAAAATCATGACACAACAAAAAAAAATTTAAATTTCAAATCACTTAAAACCGTTTTTAATGATTGAAAGAAACAAAATTTGGTGGGGAATTCCCCACCAAGTCAAACCATATCTTGAGATAAAAGCATTGAAAAAGACAAAGGTTCCCGTTTACAGCGAAGCGTGGGCCAAAGGTAATCCCAGGACACCATTTTCCTCCTTACGGGACGCCGCACACGGCAAACATGCGGGTCGGAAAATCAACGTTGTTAGTTAAAAAGAAACTAAAATAATCAAAACAGTTAAAGAAATCCAAGAAGAATAATACAAGTACCAAAAGAAATGATCGAAAAAATCACGAAAGGATTAAACTAAATTAACGCAATGCAAAATGTATACAAAAATGTTAATGAGAAATTTAATGAAAACAAATCAATTAATTATGCGCATATGTATTTCGAAATAATTGTCTGTGTTCTGGACGGGAAAAGAAGAAAAGGGAACTTTGAATGGCAAGAAAAAGAGGGCCGAAAAAAGAGAAGGATCACTAGGGTTCCCCGGGGTCGTGAAGCCCGTGTTTACCAAAGACAGTAAACCCCTCGGGAGAAGGAAAAGATCACTAGGGCACCTCGGGAGCGTGAATCCCGTACTCACCTAAAGAAGGTGAGCCCCCTGAGGGGTATTCTCTCTGCGGAAGGCTTGTGCACTCTAATTAGTGAGGAATTTAAAACTGGGATCTGGCAACCTGAATCAATCAAGGCTGTTACGGGCTGATTTTCCACAAAAATGTGTACATATTGAAGATTTGCGAACTCATCGCTTTGTTTTTCGCTCTCGACTTTCAAAGTATTCACGTTTATTCTATTATGGATGTGGTCGTTAGATTCTTTAGGTTTAAAACGCTTCTCACAGTCTCTTGCGTAATGAGATGAATCACCGCATATATAAAGCAATTTTTATTTTCTCTTTCAAGATATTGGGGATAGTTCTCTTTAATCTTTGGTTTAAAGTTTTGTGATCTATTTTTAAAGGGGTCTTGGGTATATCCATAAGTAATAGGAATTTCCTTACATGATCCGTTTTTAGATGAAATATAAATATCACACTCTTTAGCTAAATCAATAGGCCTAAACCAATCTTCTGCTTCTCGAATGCCAATATGAGTTGCAGTTTCCTTATTTAAAGTTTCAAATAATTTATCAGAAATTATAAGATCACATAGAGATTCAAAGGAATTAACTTTTCTTAACGAACAATAATATTGGAAGTTTGCCGTCAATCTTTCAGCAAATTGGATGTATGTCTCGCCTGATGATTTTACAGCATTTTTAAATGAGTTTAAACACTCGCGAGGGGTTAATTGGAATTCTCTGAGTACTATAGATTTTAGTTTTTCATAGTCATTTAATTCCTCCTTTTTAATATACAATAAGACGTTATGAGCTCTTTCGCCCAGAAGATTTATTAAAATTTCAGATTTATATTCGTCATTTATTTTCTTGGTGAAAAATGCGCGTTCTAATGATTGGAAGAACAGATTAAAATTTTCAGATCTGGTGGGAACAGGAAGAGATAAAGTTTTAATACTTTTTATCACATTTTCTATGTTAGTTTCGAACTGTTTATCTTCGACTTTAGCTGCAGGATTTAAACTTAATGCTTCATTTTTAGCCGTTTGAAGTTCGACTTCTTTTTCTAATTGAGCTAACTGAAGTTTCGCGAGCTCAATTTTCTGTTTTTCTAAAGTTACCTCTCCTTCGTTTCGCGATACCCTCTCATCTATACAGTTTTTAATTAAAGTTTTAACGAAATCTGGATCACTTTCAAATGTACTACTGTTCTCAATTTTAGTCTTTAGTTTAACTATGGTGTCCGTACTCTCCACAGTACCATCTAGATCCTCAACAACTCTTATGAGATCCTCTTTAAGAGCGTTTTTATACATTTTAGAAAAATATGGAAAGATCCTACCTTTTTTTTCTAGCTCCCTTGTTGCTCGCACTTACGATGTATCCAATAATTGAAGAAAAACGTTGATTCCACTGATTTCACCTCTTCGCAGGTTATAGATGAACTATAGTTCTTGAACAGATAAATTGTTCGAATTGACACCTCTTCGCAGGTGTTTATGTGATATTTCCAACCTCTACACAGGCGGAATATTCAGAGTTCGATGAAAAGTCAATTGAAGAAAAACGTTGATTAAAAGTTCCAGCCTCTACACAGGCGGATTATTCACACTGAGTTAGCTCCAACCTCTACACAGGCGGAATTTTCGTCGATGGTTCCAACCTCTACACAGGCGGAACGAAGTTTAAAAATTTAACCTCTACACAGGTTGAACGAAGTTTCCAAAAATGGCGGCGCGTCTCCTCCACGGACGGCTTTTGTTCACGTTCCAAACTTTGATCAAAATCGAAATTTTTTTCAATCCCGGCCTCTACACAGGCGGAGTATTCATGCTGAGTTCAAACCTCTACACAGGTTGAACGAAGTTTCCAAAAAATGGCGGAGCGTCTCCTTCACGGACGCTTTTGTTCATTGTCCAGACTTTGGTTCAAAATCGAAATTTTTTCGATCGCGGCCGAGCCCCCATAATTTGTGGGAGACAACAAGGGGTCCAAGACGTTTGTCTTTCTTCTATTTTATTTTAAAACTTAATAAAAATTAATTAAAAAGGTAGCTATTCTAACAGATAAGTTTTCATGAATTCTCGACGGGAACGCCTCCTCGCGAACCTTCGTCTTTCTCTCTGCTCGCTTTTCTCTCTTTCTCTAGTTCAAAAGTTTCTGTTACAGTTCGTGTTTCACTTAGCTGCGCCTGCGCGCGAAGATTGCTTTTGGCTGCATGCCACACACACACACACACACACACACACACATATATATATATATATATATATATATTTAATTTTTAAAAAATGACAGAAATAAATTTTGTTTGAAGAAAATATAATTATTTTTCAACTTCTAACACACTATTTATTTCCTTTTTTCCACCCCCTTCATTTTATTTTAATTTTACTGTGACTAAACATATAGGGGAAACGACCCAGTTGCACTACAACTTTCAAACAAGATTGCCCAAGGCAACTTGACAGCTAGCTGTAAACAATTGATCTCTTGGTTCTTACTTTACAAAGGGACCGAACTGAGTCATAAAATTGTCCCCGTTCGACCTCCCAAGTTTTAAAAGGGGAAAGGAAAGAAGTCTGTTGCATTTTTTAAAGCGAATGTCAAAATAAGAGTAAACGCTTTTGGAATAACTTTTCAGGAGGAAGCTAACCACTCAGAGGGTTAATAAGTCCTGTCAACCTGAGTCAAAAAGTGCTTTCTTACTATTAATTACAGCTACAAAAGCCTGTTATAGATGCATGCACTCAAGCTTCAACACCTCTCTGTCAATATCTTGAAGAGCTTCATCAAAGTTGCATTTTCACCATTGACACCAAATTGCAGGCATTAGTGGGCATATTTTTCAGCCAGAGTTTACAGCTGCTCTCAAATTTTAGCAGTTTTTCTATCAAAGAACGGGAACACTTTTCATTATAAATTATCTTTGTGAGATAAGCTCTAGAATCTCTACTTCGACACTTCCCTAAAAATTTACCACCACCTTAATTTTCTTGGAAGTTAAATAGAAATGCCAAGTTTTCCACACAAGCTTTTAGCATGACTTAAAGCCTTGTCAATGGATTCCTCCTGTTTTTCTTCCAATATGTCCATAATAAGCTTATTTTCTGAGCACATTGATATATACATTAAGTCCCTCTACTTCATTCACTTTATATACTCAGCACTGGTTGCCATTCCCAAAAAACACCAAAATGAAAATGATCCTGATAAACAAAGTTCCTGAATCTGTATGTGTTAAAGACTGAAACCATTACTGTTAACTATCTAGCATTAAAATGTATTTGTAATATGTGTGTGTGTCTACTGCCTCATATGTTCTAAACCCTATATAAATTCTTACCTGTAGCAGAAATCAAAACTTCCCATAAGTGCATGGACATAGAAAAGGAAGCATAACAATGTTCAAATGTGCCGAAGAAAGTAATTGAATTCAATTCTACTGAAACTGTATGTAAGTAAATTTGCTTTATTGAGTGGTTTGAGCAGAGCACAAATTCAATATTAGGATTGATATATTTCATTCATTGTTGGCCTCCCATTGTCTCCCAACCATTGTAGCAACATTATTGCAAGTGTGCCCTCTATAGTTCATAATGTCATGTTTAGTTAGCATCAGCTTCCTAATACCTTCAGTTATTTTGTTTTTTATTTCAATGAAATATACAAATGATTCTACTATTTGACTTTACAGTACCCAATCATCATGCATTGTAACACTTATCTCGATTTACATTTGAGGGAAATATCTAATAAGCCACAAAAGAAACATCAAGGGGTGATATGCTCCTTGCCGAGAGAGGTGTGTTGATGTCCTGGACAGAAAATATTGACTAAAGGGTAAAAAAGTAGGTCAACTTTAAAGGAAAAGCTTTGAACTTGCTCCACTAAAAAGTCTGCCATCTCACTGTTTTTAAAGTCAGAATTTTCCCTTCTGCCTGACAGAGAATCTCTAAAAAGTGAAATATTTGCTTCCTTTGTTATAGCTACTTCATATCTGTACAATCTAATGATCATGCCTAATGCTGCAGAAAGGATTAGCCAGCTTGGATGCAGTCTTATACAAAATGTGTCATCCAGAGCCATAGCCCCCTGTGTCCCTTTACCCTACATCCCTAAGCACTGAAAATACTAGTGAAATGTTTTGTGGGTTAGTCATTTTATTTCCAGTTGAAATTTTTCACAAGTTCATTCCAATATAAAGAATACCTGTTACATCTAACAAATATGATAATTACATGTAATGTGAAAGGGAGAAATTTTTATTGTATATGAGAATGATACACACACAGCAATAGTTTTTTGGAGTAATACTGTTAAATGGGTATCAAGTACTGAAATACCCACGAAGATCTATCAGTTTCCTTGAATTACTTAACTTTTAATTCTTCTGATTATTTCTCTATGAATTTTGAAACTAAGATTATTTTTTATTTTCTTCATATTACTACATCTTTTATTGTTTGAGTATAAGGACAAAAAGTAATTGTAAAATTTTTGAGTGTATGATTCTTAATTGGTCAGAAAGCTTAATTTTCTACTTAATCTGTGTTATTTTTAAATAACTTTTAAAAATTCACTTACTACTCAAAAACTATGTAGAGACATTGAATTTTGAACAAAAATATTATTAATCACATTTTACAAAACTAATGTTAAGCATCAATGTTTCACTTCTTTTCTGTGTGTGGGACTTGTTCAGAATCATACAAAAAAAAAGCAGAATTTTTTCCCTTTCATAACTTTTATGCTTGAGATATAATTCAACTTTAATCAATGAATATAGTTAGTGTCCCCTTTTGATTATAGTGATGCATTTAAAAGGTTAATGAGGGTTTATTGTAATAAGGATCCCACCTTTTCATTCATAAAGAAAAATTGATTCCCTTAGTCTAATTTCAGGAGCTTAATTATTGATAAATTAACACCATGAATTACAACTCAAATAACTTGCACAACAGAAGTTGATTATTCACCAAATATTGCGACACATATCAGAAATTAAAATAAAATTAAAAAATAACATCAGCTTGAGGTTTCAGTGAATAATTTTTTAAACAATCAGAAACTTATTTAAAACAAAACTAGACAATAAGAAAAGCAATCAAAAGATGTAATTAAAAATCCATACCTTTTAATAATTTCATCAGAACAGACCTCTTTGAAAACCATTTCATTTCGCATACATATATTGTTAGTTTCAACAGTAGTGACAAGATCAACATTTTCTCGTCTCACAAGGTTTATAGAAAACGTTTCTAAATTGACTTGCTCCCAAGTTTCAAAATTCACTTCAAAATCACCAAGACTTGAAAACTTTAAAGTTTTTTCCTTTTTCTGGTAAGCTACTTCTATGTAAAATGACAAATGTGGCTGATAACTATGCCAATCATCAAAGTTATCTTTCCAAGCCCATAATATAAAATCAGAATTTATGACTAAACAGCGAATCTTTTGTTCATAGCGGGAAGTTTTATTTTTTTGTATCATTTTTTCAAAATCTATGATGAATTGCTTTTTTACATTTTTACTGGGCAATAACACATTTGTTTTTCTCTCTTTAACAGCTTTATTTAATATTTGAATCTGCTCATCAGTATAATTTAACCACCGTTTACGTTGTTCATATTGCCATACAAAATCGCACATCTCAGCATCTGAAAAAGAAAATGAATGTTAGAAATTTGATGCAAATATTACAATTAGCACATCATCAATCCTATTTATAATAAATATATCATCAAAATATTAAAAAGTTGTCTAAAACCCAAAATTCATTTTATCTGACAAAATATTTGGCTTTCCCTCACACTACAAGTGCAATCATATCAATTCATACTTCATTTAATACATAATTTCAAAAAATTTCAAAATGACAGTAGTTTTAAATCTAGTTTTACATACTTCTAGGGCAGGGATGGCGAACCATTGGCACGCGTGCCATTGGTGGCACGCAGCACAATATTTTGGGCACGTCGCCGATCAAAACAGTTTGCATTTTAATTCAGAAAGTATATTATTGCAAGTAACCCCAAACTTGAAAAACAATTTCAACGATAAAAATGTACATGAGAAACCAGAAAAAGATATAGTTATTGAAGAATTAATTTTCATAATTGATTCTTCAATCAAGGAGTTTTCAGTGAGATTTTCTCAGTTCAAAGAATTGTAACAAATGCTCAAATTTATTATATACCCTGATGTGACATTATTTGATAAACTGAACTTGCTCCAATTCGATTCGTTGGAAATTGAAAACTTTGAAAAGCAACTTATTGATTTCTAGTCTAGTTCAATGTGGATTCAAAAATTTATTGAAACAAGGAAAAGTTGGAATTGATTGAAACAGAAAGATTAACAAGCAATATAAGTAAAAATGCGATTAACGAAATTTTGGGGGGTAACATGGAATTCGATTCCAGACACATATAACTGTTTTAAGAAGCTAGCTTGTACTATTTTAACCATATTTTTTTTATCTATCTATGCTTGTGAGTGATTATTTTTAGAGATGAATAACATTAAATACACTCACTAGAAACCATTTGGCAGATGACTTAAATTCAACATGCATTCTACTAAAAGAAACATTTTACAACCCTAATATAAGTTATTTGTCATCTATATATATAATCTGCAACAACAGAAGTCACACTAATGTTACTTAAATTTAATTGACTTAAATTTAAATTTAATGTGATTAAAATTAATAACTGAAACATTTACTACTATACAGTGCAAAATGTATATTTTCGTAGTAAATAAAGAATTTTGTGATGTGGGCATTGGCGCACACAAGGGGGATCCTGAGGGGCCCGGACCCCCCCCAAGCCCTCGAATTTTTTTCCGATTGATTATAATTCTAAGTATATAGTACGTAAAATTTAATTAATTACTTGCTCTTAATGATTAATTTTGTTAATTAATGCTAATTATTTATTCAAAAATTAGTTTTTACTGTGTTTTGTTCCTGAAAATCGACAAAATCAAAAGGAGCATGATACAAGGATGGTGAACTTTCAACCCAGGCCTCCCCCCCTTGAAAAATTCCTGTGTGTGATACTGGATATGTGGGTATTTAGTTTTATTATTTTCAAAATTACATTAAAATCAAAATTAAGTCAAAACTATTCGATGGCACGTCTATACCTCATTAAACATATTTTAAAGAAAAAATGGCACGTTGATCCAAAAAGGTTCGCCATCCCTGTTCTAGGGTATGAAAAGATCCTGTGATGTATTAGCTGATTCCTATGTGGCACATAGGATCCTAGAGACTACTAATTTTGAGAAATGAGTGCCATTCTTATAAATCCATCTATACACAAACCAGCATGCTCTCAAATTGCTAATATGAAAACATGAGAGTCCAAAAAAATGTACCACCACACTCTATTGAAAGCCATCTTCTTTACAAATACAAAATACATTCTGCTTATTTTTTTGCAATAATAGACATGTTTATTGTGCCAGATAGATTTTTTTATAAGTTGATTTTTTTTAAATAATAATATTTATTAAATAATAGTACATACAAAATTACACAAATGTCCTGAATGAATTATATAGCACATTTTCAGGAAAAAATAAATACAACTAATACATTTATTATGTATGTTAACTAAATAAAAGCCAAGTAAAATAAAATAATGTACAGATTATAATATTTAAAATTAAAACTAACATTAAATAAATTAGGACAAAAATAAAATTAAGTTTACAACATTAGATTAGAAAAAAGTGAAAATGTTTTAATATATAAAGGATGAATAACAGTATAAGATGAAAAAGTATATTTATTTTCCAACTATGAGAAAATGGATGCATTGTGTCAGCAAAGTTCCATTGTGCCTAGGGAAGAAAAAATCATGTTTCCAGAACTATCATGCTGCTTGAAGTATGGTGGTACAAAATATGTACCACCTATTTTTTAAAAACTTTGGATACCGTTTATTTGAAAAAATGTTTAATATTAAAATGTATCAGCTTTTGCTTAATAGTTACAGTTTTGTGAGATTTATCTAAAATATTTGTAATTATTTCCCTCTAGTGTATTACTTTTGACAAAAATTCAGTGCACGAAAGAGTTTAAGAGATCTGAAGGAAGAAAGGAGGATGAGATTGCAAATGTAAGGTATAATAGTGTATTGAAGATACAAATTATCTGGATCCGAATTTGCAAGTTTCAGCAAGAAACTTGCATAGTTTTTGATAGTCATATAAGTGAAACAAGTGTCTTTAGAGAGTAAAATTGTATGGCCGTGCCTCATAACTGTCTGTTAAAGTTAAGTAAACATTTAGCATTTCAGATAGGATTGAAAATAGGCTAATTTCACTTCTATTACATACTTACCACTGGCATACAGTGAGATTAGATTAAACATAAGTTGTTACATTTTATGTCTTTAGATTCTATATCTGCAAACACTAGAACAAACTCTGGTTCAATCAAAACAATAGTGACCAATCTTTTCTAACCCTGGGATAGGATTCTCTTCAGAGATGGTGATCTTAGTCGAATAACTTTTTAGAGGAAAGGAAAATGTGGTATAGCTTTTAAGACCAGTAGAGCAGAATTTTAAGTATTATGGAATCCCTGTAATCTTGCTGTACATGCATATCTGAAAAAACCTACCACTAGTCAAATAATTGGTTTGATATAATAGGCTATTATTTTGCATGTTCAGAAGGCAACAATGGATTATTTGCAATTAAAAAAAGCAATTTTCCTATTATGTGGGACTGGACTGATTTATAGAGACTGAGTTGTTTGCATTGAAGTAAAAAGAGGTCAGTCTCCCTGTAAAAGTAAGCTAATTTGATGATAACTTGTCCCCTGCAAGTGGTACGTTTACAAAAAGTTAGAAACTTGGCAACTAAGACACAGTTGTTCCATATGTTGTCAAAATAAGAGAGTAGACATTTTTAGCATATGTTTAATTGAAAAGAGAGTAAGTTGATAGTTTTTGTATGGTTTTCATTAAAAATAGTGGTTCAAACCACTGAACTATCATTTTCGGTAATTCAGACTAATTTCATTTGATTTTGTTTTAGAAGATAAACAAATGAATTATAACACTTCTTTGCATTTTCACATTTTTAATTCCACACAGACAGTTACAGTGTAACAGCGTACTCATTCTGTTAGACAGAAAATGAAAATGAAACTCCAACAGCGTTCAGCATGGCATCACAGAAAACATGAAGAGGTAATTTAGGATCATATAATTGTAACACAAGTTTAGTTACAAATTTATTTTTTAATAATTCAAATGCTGTTTGACATTCAGCAGTCCAATCCCATCTTTCTTTAGTAGTTGATTTAAAGGTTCTCTAATTTTAGCATATGAATCAATGAATTTGTTGTAAACATTTACAGAACCAAGGAAACTTTGAAGTTGTTTAACATTTTTGGGAGGTTGTAATTTTTTAATGGTTTCAATATTTTGATTATCAGGGGTAATGCAACCTTCTTTAATTTCATAGCCTAAAAAGTTTATCTTAATTTTTGCAAAAACACATTTTGAAAATTTTAATTTAATGTTTTCTTCCTCACAAATTTGGAATATTTTTCTTAAATGAGCATAATGTTCCTCCAAAGAATTTGAAAAAATAACTATATCATCAAAATAGAGACAAGCAAAATTTGAACATTTATGTTTAGTTAAAATTTTACGAATAGTACAATTAAAAATTGCTGGGGCATTTCGAAACCCAAAAGGAAGAACTTGAAATTCATACAAACCTTCAGTTGTAATAAAAGCTAGTTTTTCTTTATCTTCATCATGTAAAGGAATGTGCCAGTAGCCACTTGCAAGGATGAGCATAGAAAAAAATTTAGCATTATTTAATTTATCTAGCAGGGAGTCTATACATTCAAGGTAATCGTTCTTGTGTGTGAGTGTGTGCATCTGTTTTACAAATTGCATGAAGTTTTCTAGTCAATACATAATCTAGTTTTTTGTTTTTCTTCCCTCTTATAAGCCAAAGTAACAGATGAAGAGTAACAACTATTGGATTCTTTAATTAAACCTGCAGCTAATAAATTTTGTATTTGTTTATTAATCTCAGTTTCTGAAGTGGCTGAAGTTCCATAAGCTCGCTGAGAAATTGAGAAGTCTGATGTTAAACTAATTCTAGGGGGTTATTTTCTTATTTTGCCTATTTATTTTTAGAAAAACATGAGAGTATTCAAAGAAGTTGTATGAGGTTAGGAGATAGTTCTCTAACAATCAGAGGTGAAAAAACTTCCTCTGAGGTATGTACTAACTCTTCCTGTTTATGTAATGAAATTTGTTTAGTGAATTTATTGGTATTTTTTACAATGATTTGCCCATTTTGTAATAATTGGTTATGTTCACAATCAATAACAAATTTATATTGGCTACATTCTGATAGTCTTAGAATAATATAGAGTAGACTACTATTAATTATATACAGATTTATGTTTCATTCTATCTGTCCAATTGTTAAGAAAGCTTTGCATAGTTTGTTTAGTTGAAAATTGCCATGGGCTTGTGGTTAATATGTACAGGCCTAGTTGTTTGTTTTTGGTAATCTAAGTTTATTTACAATTTATCTGCAGAAATTAAAGATAAAGTAGATCCAGTGTCGATAACAATATTTACATTGTTCTTTTTAGGTAGATTGTCCAAGTTAGCCAGGCTTGGCAATGATGACATGTGTCCGGATGCTTGTAATTGTCAATATGCTGGGCCAGAGGCCTCAGTAGAGGGGTGTTGTCTCTGATTTGGGATTTGTTGACTGCTAACAGAGTTCTCCGAGCTCTGAGAAACAGCAGCCAAGGATGAGTCATAAGAAAACTGGGTTTGTCTTATTTGAGGTTGATTAAAAGGACATTGTTGTTTCCAATGATAAGTATTGAGAATACCTTGTTCAGTACAAATACTGCATGGATATAGTGGCATTTCATGTTGAAAATGTGTGTGGTGGTTGGGCCTAAATCCTTGATTGTTTAAGTTGTGAGCATGATGATTTGGGAGATGTTGGGGACGCATTATGTAACAATTTTGGAAATTGGGTCTAAAAGAATGGTAATTTTGAGGTGCAAAAGTACTCTGTCTTGGTCGAATGGGTACATTTTGTCTAAAAGTATTTTGTTCAGGTTTAGGGGCTTGTGTGTGTTTTTATTAAGCGTGTAGCCACCATGAGCCATTCTGTAGGTGAGTTAGGAGGATTTTTTGTCATTAATTGTTGAATATTGGTGGGCATTCCATCAGTAAGTCCTTCTAAAATGAGTTGAGGAGGTAGACCTAATTGTCTACCACAATTTAGTTTTTGATGAAAATATTGTTGTTATTTTTTTAATTGGAGTTGAGAGAAATCTTATAAATTTACAACATAAGTTTTAAGAAATTTTCAACAAGAATAGAACAAAGTTCTCCAAAATTTGAAAAATTAAGGCAAGAGTTAATGTATTGGGTTAATACAGATCCTTTTGGATATTTTGATATGTTCACAATTTTCCAACACTGTCATCTTTATTATTAAGTGTGCAAGTATTATTAAAATAATCAAACCAAGTTTCTATTCCCATTTCATTCTCGGAATCAAAAGTGATAATATATGGCTTATTAGGGGTTTGATGGGTAGTACTAATTACAGCCAAATTGGTTTGCTCATTATTTGCCATTTTAAAACCAGATCTGAGAATCATGCAGACTATAAATTTAAAATACACTTAAAACTTTAAGTATCACATATATAAAATACCAAAATATAAAATTGAAATATTAACAAAAATCAAAATGCTTGCAGTTACTAATTATCAAAAATCAAATATCAAACATTAAAAATTTAAATTTCTTATTTCCAAAAAATATAGTTTCATCACATTTAATATATAATTTAACACCATAAAAATATATCAAATACTTTCTTTTTTTTCTTTTTTTTTATGAAAATGATTCGCATAAAAATATTACAGCAGCATCTATTTAAAAATATATCGGATACAAAATATGGAAAATAAACGTTTCAAAAACAATATTTTCTAAAACATTTTAAAATAAATTATTAGAATCCAACAATGAAAATATACAATCTATTTAGATCGAACAGCAAATAATTAAAACGATCACTGGGTTGAAAAATTGCTTGCGTTGCACTTTTCTGAAACTTGACTTAGCCAAAACATATCTCGAGCATTTTGTAGATTTAAACAAACACATATTTGATGATATCAACTTCTTTTCACTTTCTAGTCTTCCACAATCTTGCGCACATATCAGCAGGCATTTCTTTCATAAAGCAAGTCACAGGAATTTCCCCATTTTCATTTTGGTTGAATGGGTTGTTATATATTTACTTATTTTTATATTCCGCGCAATTAGGATTTTTTTCACACATTTCTTCTTCCAGGTAATCTTACCAGGGTGTGGCAATTTGTAACAAAGATTCTTTTCTTACAGTTTTCACGGCATACTATCCTGCCAACTTTATGTAGCGTAGTGGCCGGTGTTGTTGTATTTGTTTTTGAAGAAGTGGCGAACTTCAAATTGCATTTTACTCTTTATTTTAACATGAAACATCAAAGCATTATGACTTCACAAAAGCATACTTGCACACAAAGACATAAAGCTGCAGCTATTTACACATATTCAAGACGAGCTGGAGACAAAACTGCGACAATTATGTGGCGAAAGCAAAAGAGACAAGCAGCAGAGTCGTCCTACATGACAAAACACAAAGACAAAGAGAGCGATCACACAAGATTTTCGCTTTATATACCGGCAGTGACAACCGCATGATTATTGTGTATTAGTAGTTCTGATTAGTTAAAATGGGCAGGATAGGGATTTTGGATACTAGTTGATTACGATTAAGATTAAAGCATTAAATTTGAACCAAAGATTTAAAGCTTGTTTAAATATTATTAAAAAGAGTTAATTAAAAGGATAATAGTGGGAATTATTACATATATATATATATATGTAAGGATAATTAAATTAGATTAAAAATTAAATTCCCTATCTAGCACTTGACTCAACTTTCTCAGTTCACATCTTCAAGTATCAAACTAATCACCCATTTATTTCTTCCGAACATATGGCTTCAAAATAAACATGTCTAATTCCAGATCGTTAGATTTAATAGTCAACATATGTCAGCATTAACTTTCAAATACCCTCTTCAAATCCGAGATACTTACCGCATGTTTTTCAAGTGTTATCCATTTTAATCGATAATCGTGGCGTGCTTTTTTACTCCCTGCTCTTAGCGTCAGAACAGATGTAGAAATGATTGAATAAAGATCGTCCCTTTTTCTAACTTTAAATCTGATTCTGTCTTCAAAATCATGACATATATGTATGTGAAGTTGAAGGCACTATTGCAAGCCCCCTTAGCATCCCCCTAGAGAGGGCAATGTCCCCGACGGGGGAAAGGAGAGACGAAGGAGGGAACATCAGAACTAAAGAGAATCCGTTGGGACCGCAAGAGAGGCAGACGCGCATCAGCAAAGCAGTAATAACTCTTAAAAAATAATGAAAGCCAATTAGGCTACGACGCGCGTTTAAATGTTTCACTCCATTCATTAATTGTTATTCTCCCTTTTATTTATTCTTGTCTTAAAAATAAACAGATTATTCTGGCAAATCCCAGTTTACGAATTCATCCCAGTAACAACATAACATTTGGGGGCTCGGCCTTAAATTAAATTAAAAACCCCTAGAAAATACAACGAGTCAAGACTGGTGGACCAAGCACGCTTCAACGACGAAACCGGCAACGAAAACCACAACGACGAAACCGACAACGAAAACCGCAACGACGAAATCATCAACGGTGAGTCCATTCCAATTTACTCCTTTATTGTTCTGAAGATATTTATTTACGATGGTCTGTCTAGAGGAAATTGCTGCTATTGCGAACATATTAAAGACGGCCCCTGCTTCAACGGTGCAACTTCTGCACAAAATTGTTAATGACGAACCCTACAGTAAATCTTCTAGAAAAGAGTTAAAAAAATTCGCGGGTTTCGCACAGAATTACGACATTGAAGCACGAAAGGATAAAATTTTAAAGGACTTTACGAAAACTGAACTTATTACCGTCTGCACTATATTAGGACTGAATTGCGCGGGAAGCGCCAAAGAATTAAGCGAGCATATATTTAAAAATTTATCAGATCCTGCATCTTTAAAAATAATTTTACCGAACAATTGACGGATGACGAAGACGAAGATTCGGCGCCCTTTTCGCTAGAATCTACGAACGACGCGAATAAACAACCCCTCACCCCGCCAATTTATCACTTGCCCTCTCCGCAGGATGTTTTTGTTCCCCTCCCTCAAACACAACGAAATCAAAGCCAAAGAGGGAACGAAGAGAATGTATTTTTGTTAAAGGACCTTTTTCAACTATGAGGTCGTTTACGGAAATGATAATTACAGCGTTAAAGCTTTTTTTCGCGACGTAGAAGAAAACTTTATTTTTATCCCACACATATCTGATTTGCAAAAAATTATTTGTGTTAAACGTTTGCTTCAAGGTCCTGCAAAGACTTTTATCCAAACTCTCCATAACATATTAACGTATAGTTCTCTTAAAGCTGCATTAATTGAAGAATTTGAAGATTTATTTTGTTCTTACGACGTCCACAAGGAAATGCAAAAACGGAAATTACGCCCTACGGAATCTCTATTTGAATACTTTTTGGCCATGCGTGAAATTGCTTCAAAAGCACACTTTCATTTAGACGATCACAGCCTGATTATGTATTGTATAACTGGTATACCTGATTCTAACCATAATAAATTGATATTATATGCATGTAAAAGTATTTCAGAATTTAAAGAAAAGTTAATGAATTGACTCAACACACGCACACACACAGTAAACACACGCAGTGGACTGTAATATTTTTAATCTCTCTCTACTCCGTACACAACCTCTCGGAGTGAGTGTTACACTTACACTGACGTTTTTCTTTACAAGCCGCTAGAGGGCGCTGTTCAATAACAGAACTAACATACCGCCCCACATTGCACTGGTTTAACCATGCAATCATTGTTACTAAATTAACATTCATATTGGTTACATCTAGAACACTTTACACATTCAACACTTGACAATTCTGAAGAAATACAATTACATAAATCATTATATAAATTCAAGATTTCACAAATAACAATATTTTTTTTTTATACAAATACAGAATCACTACTAACAATAAGTAAATTTACACACCACCAATGGTACACTATATGAAAAATTCAAATTATATTTAAGGATCTTCCATTGGTAAAACACAAATTTTTGATATGGCTCTTTTACATGTACTATACTGAGTTTTAATTTTCACTACACGCACTTTTTTATCTTCGCCATAATACAATTCTACGATTCTACCTAATGCCCATTTATATGTTGGTAAATTTTCTTCAATTATTAAAACCAAGTCTCCAATTTTAACGTTATTCTTCTCAAACATCCATTTTCCTCTCTGTTGTAATTGATTCAAGTAATTACGACTCCAAAATTTCCACATTAATTGAACTATCTTAGTTATTTTTTGCCACTTTTGAGATTACTCTCTTTACATTTTGTCAAATTAGGCTCTTCTAGCGAATTTAAAGACCTATTAATTAAAAAATGAGCTGTTGTAAGCACTTGGAAATCATCATCATCATTGTTTGATAGGGGGCAAAGCGGTCGAGAATTTAAAATTCCCTCAATTTGTACAGTGACCGTAAGTAGTTCCTCGTACGTTAAATTAATTCCATTCACAACTCTTTTTAAGTGATATTTACATGACTTTATGGCCGCTTCCCAAAGACCTCCAAAATTGGGCGACCTCGCAGGAATAAATTTCCACTCTATTCCTTCTGCTGCTAAGTAATTAGCTAATTTTTCGTCTGGTTTTCTGACTATTTCAAGGAGTTTTTTAATTTCATTGCTAGCTCCGACGAAATTTTTACCATTGTCCGAAAACAGTTTTGCACATTTGCCTCTTCGAGCCATAAACCTTTTCAATGCGGCAATGAATGCTTGCGATGTTAAATCTGATACTAACTCAATATGTACCGCTTTAAACACAAAACACACAAAAATACAAATATACACTTTAAACAAATTTCCTTTACGTTGTCCTTTATTTTTAATGAAAAAAAGGACCACAGAAATCTACTCCTGAACAATTAAATGGATAATCAGTAATAAGTCTCTTTTGGCAAATTACCCATAATTTGAGTTGACACAATTGGTTTCGCTTTAAAACATGCAATACATTTATATACAATTTTTCTGCACATTGACCTACCATTCAACGGCCAAAATTTTTCCCGAATATGATTCAGTAAAGATACAGTTGCCACATGTAAATATTTCTTATGAAAATATTCTATTATTATTAAAGTTAATCTATTATTTTTTGGTAAAATTATCTGGTGCTTTTTATCGAAACTTAACTCTTAAGTTACACAATCGTCCTCCTACTCTTAAGACACCGTTGTCATCTAAAAGGGATTCAATGTCTTTAACTTACTGTTTGGTAGCACACTTCCCTTACTTTTAAGATGGTTAATATCACTGGAAAATTCTTGCTCTTGCACCTTTTTTATAAGATATGTTTCAGCTTTCACAAATTCTTTTGTTGTGAGTGGACCAGCCACTTTATTTATTCCCTTTAAATTTTCCACGAACCTGAAAATAAAACTTAATACACGTAAAATAGTTATATAATTATTGCTTAGATTAAGAAGGTCGTTTAAAAAATCATTAACATGAATATTAAGCACCGATTGAAAGTTTTCAATTTGTTCATTAACACAGTTTTTCAGTTCTGAATTATATTCATCTAGCTTCTCTCTACAGTTTATAGTTCGATTTGGATAGTCATCACCTGAAAGAAATGTTGGTCCATTAAACCATAAGTTTTGTTGCAAAAGTTTCTCAGGATCGACTCCTCGGGAGACTAAGTCTGCGGGATTTTGATCAGATGGTACGTGTCTCCATAACTGATTAGGATAGAGTTCTTGTATCTTGGCAACCCTATTTTGAACAAAGGTCTTTAAGTCCATCGGTTCCTTTCGAAGCCACGCCAAGACGATCATCGAATCCGACCAAAGATATACTTCAGCAGTTTCTAGTTGTAAAGCCGCTACAACTCTTTTCACCAGTTTTGCCAATAGCACTGCAGCACACAATTCAAGTCTGGGAATTGTCAGGCTTTTTAATAGGCGCTACTCTCGATTTGCTTGTGATTAACCGAACTAAAGTTTCACTCTTCAAATTTTTAGATTTGCAGTAAACTGCTGCACCGTAGCACCGCTCTGAGGCATCAGCAAAGCCATGGATCTCAGTAACTTCTGGAAAAGCGACAAGAATACACCTTGGTATCTCTATATTGTTGATATTCTCTAAGGATACTAGGAATTGTTGCCATTCTCGATATTCTTCAGCTGGCAGAAGGTCATTCCATTCCAATTTGCTTCTCCACAAACGCTGGAGGAAAATCTTTGCTTTGGAAATTACTGGTGCCATCAGTCCAACAGGATCAAAGATCTTGGCAATAGTAGACAAGACGTCTCTTTTAGTAAAAGAACTGTCCAAACAGACTTTCACTTTAATCAAAAGGCAATCTAGGTTCGGTTTCCACGACACTCCTAACGTTTTCGTCTCTGTTAAAGTTGCAAAATTGTAATTCTGTTCGGGATCCGGTGACAATTTCTCGTGATTGGCGCAAAGTTTATGCAACTCCATTCCAGCACTTTTCAAAATTCCTTTTAATTGTTGTCTGAGAACAATTGCCTCCTCTAACGTTGCAGCACCACAAAGGACATCGTCCATATACAAGTTGTTCCGTAAAACGGAAGCTGCTATAGGGAAGTTAGCCTCTTCATCCATCGACAATTGGGTTAAAGTTCTCTGTGCTAAGTAGGGAGCACTTACAGTGCCATAGGTAACAGTCGAAAGTTCATAAATTTTGGGTGATTCATGTTCACTTTCACACCAAACGATTCTCTGCAGATTTACGCAGTTTAGGGTTAATTAATATAGTTCGATACATCATTTTAATGTCTGCTGTAAATGCATACGTGTAAGTTCTGAACCTGAGCATTTGCGCATATAAGTCCTCTTGTATCACTCCTCCATTATATTGAATGTCATTTAAAGATATTCCATTATCAGTTAACGAAGAACAGTTAAAGACAACTCTAAGTTTTGTTGTGGACTTTTCTGGACGATAAATTCCATGATGGGTAGCGTAATATGTTATATCTGGATCAGTTTCGTTAGTCACTTCCTTCATGTGACCCAGTCTTTCATAATCTCTTAAAAATTCACGATATAAATTTAAGTAATTTTCATCTCTAGCTAAGCGATTCCACAGCGATCCCCAAGTCGTTTGAGGGCTATGTCTTTCGAATTACCCAAACACGAGGGTTCCTTTTTTAAGGGCATAGATACTACATATTTACCTTCTTTAGTTCTAAAATGAGTATTCGCGTAATGTTCCTCACAAATTAGCCTTTCTTTATTTTTAACTATTGGTTCCGCTACCTCCTCTGCTTTCCAAAATTTTTCTAAATTTTTATTTAAGTCCTCATCACGAATCAAGTCACAGTGAACCTTAGTTTCATTTATTGAATCTAAATTACCCGTTACAATATAACCAAATACGCTGTTGACTAACAGTAATTGCGAATCTTTTATTTTAATTCTTTCCGGTTTCAATAACTCATAAAATATATTTGCACCTAATAATAAATCAATTTTGCCGGGAGCATTAAATTTAGAATCCGCTAATTCCACAAAATTATAAAAATCAGAATTTATTTCTAACGCTTTCTGCGGAATAAAATCAGTGATTTTTTTAACTACGAGCATATCCAATTCCCTTTCGAAAGATTTATTTTGATTAGAAATCGCCACTTTAACACACCCATTTACTACCATAGAAGCATCATTTAAACACGAGATTAATGTATTTATTCTTTCGGTCTTAAGTCGTAATTTATTCGCGCACTCATTTGAAATTAGACAAGTTTCACTTCCCGAGTCTAACAAGGCTCTAAATGTCTGCCATTCTGAATATTTATCTTTCACTAGAATTAAAGCAGTACTCAAAAGGCATTTGTTTTTAAAACACGCCGTTGCCACGATCTGTGTTTCGTCTTCTTTCGGAACGAAAGAACTCAAGGCGAATTGGGGTTCCTGGTTAACGTCTGTCATCGTCTCAAGGGGGAAGAAGGAATTCCCTTTCCTTTCTCTGGGGTAATGTAATAGTTTGTTATGCGGTTTCGAGCAGAAACAATTTTTTGATCTACATCTACTAACGCTGCATTGAGGTAAAAAACATTTAAAACAAAGTCTATTATTTTTAACAAATTCTACTCTTTCGTTTACAGAAAACATTTTAAATTGTGGGCAAAATTGTAAAGCATGATTATTCTTACACAATACACATTTATCATTTTTTAACTCGGAAAAAAATACATTCGATGCATCTCGCGGTATTTTAGCATTAAATTTGGTTTGTTTATTATAATTAAAACGCTTGGAATTTTCACAAAAGGGCTTAGAAAATATCTCATTCTTAATTTTGCCTTTCGATGACAAATATATATCGCACTCACGCCCTAACTCTTATGGTTTAAAATATTTCTCTCCCTGTTTTATACTCATGTGAGACAATAATTCTCTGTCCAGTGTGCTCATTATTTTATCCGATACAATTAACTCACACAATGATTTAAAATCATTCACATTGCGCAGCTGACAATAATACTCAAATGTCGCGCATAATCGTGATGCAAATTGCACATAACTCTCTGAACTTAATTTTTACGCTTTCTGAAATCTATTATAGCATTCTTGTGGTGTGGGAGAAAATTCTTTTAATACTAAATCTTTAAGCTTACTATAATTATTTAACTCTTCTTCGGAAACATGAACAAGTAAATTATTCACTCTTTCACCTAGAATATTTAAAAGAATTTCGCATTTAAATTGTTCGGGAACCTCTTTTATTTTGAATGCTTTTTCAAGCGACTGGAAAAATAAATTATATGACTCCACTCTTGAAGGTACGGGTATTGTTAAAGTTTTCACGGACTTTAACAAAGTCTCAACATTAATATTGGCGGCAGTTTCACAAAAACTCGGATTTTGAATATTGGAATTTTCAATTAAATTCTTCTGGATATTTGCAAGCTCTAATTGTTTTTGCAATTGCGCTAATTTAATTCGTTCAAATTCTAACTTAATTTCACTATCCAATCTCTTATTTTTAATTTCCGCCAAAGCATAATCGATTGCAGATTGAACTAACTCTTTATCATTTTTGTAAGCGTCACTATTTACAATTAAGTTTTTTAAGCCAGCGATTTTTGCTCCTTCTGGTACAGTTAAATTTAACTCTTCCGCAACGATTTTTAACTCATCTTTCCCTAATTTATTTAAAGACATATTTATGAATTAAGGACACTAATAGAAGGATCAATTAATTGCACCTACCTCCTCAGATCGCTGTTTCACGCTGCTCGCTACTCTATTCACACTTTGGCAATCACTTATATATTTTTTTTTTCACTGTGAATTTTGATAATCCACGGTTTCACAAATTCTCATATCCATAAGGTCGTTTTCCTCCGGTGAGGTGGACCATGAATTGACTCAACACACGCACACACACAGTAAACACACGCAGTGGACTGTAATATTTTTAATCTCTCTCTACTCCGTACACAACCTCTCGGAGTGAGTGTTACACTTACACTGACGTTTTTCTTTACAAGCCGCTAGAGGGCGCTGTTCAATAACAGAACTAACAGTTAAAAATATATGAAAAGGTTTTTATGCAAAATAATTCTTATAGTATTGATAGTAAAAATAAGCGTACAAATGTCAAGCAGTATGATTTTCCTACATCTAATAAAAATATGTGTTCTGATAATAAGTTCCATAAAAAAGGTCAATTTAATGATGCTGCTGCTAATAAGAGTAATGTACGTATACGTTGTTATAATTGTGGATTATTTAATCATACTTCTAATGAATGTTACCATAAAAATAAAGGTTTAAAATGTTTTAATTGTAACCAATTTGGTCATAAAAGCTCTCAGTGTGTATTTAAAAAACCTGATTTTAAAAATGAAGTTGTTAATGAGGTTCTTAGTGAAGTTGTTAATGAAATCAATTCCTCATCAGAAATGCGTAAAACTGTCAAAATTAATGGATATGATTTTGATGCTCTTATTGATACGGGTAGTACTATTACTTTAATACGCGAAAGTGATCATCAAATTCTTGGAAGACCGACGTTAAATCCTACGAAAATAAATTTAACTTCTTTAGGTAAGAGTGAAATTAAAACCTTTGGATCTTTTAAATCCACTATTGATATTGAAGATAACAAATTTATGACGGACATTTATGTTATTAACAATTCGCAAACAACTATTGATGTAATTATTGGAACTGATGTTTTAAAACAAACTGAATTTAAAATTAGTGCAAGTGGTATAGAATTAATACCTAAGAAAAAGGATCACTTTATTAATTTAATTAATGTATCTAAGGCACATAACCAATCGGAATTAAAAGATAATGCCCCAGAAGTATTACAACTAAAACTAAAAATGCAGAAGATAAATGTAAAAATTTAGAAATGCACGTATGTAACACATCTACATTATCATTAGAAAAAACGGCGTTATTAGATAAATTGCATAAATTAGAAGAATCAAATTTAGAAAAGGTTGACAAGTTAGTTAAACTTGAAGAAAAGTACGAGATCTTACAAGAAACACTTAAAATTACAGAACGGCGACTTGTTGAGAAAGAAATTGAATGTGCATCGTTAACAGAAAAAATACTCATCGTAAACACACAAACGGAATCAAACGATCATCCTAAAACATCGATGTCAACTAAAGAACGAGAAATTAAGCCTAACAAGCGCAAAACTAAGAAGTCAAAGTCTAGTGGAAGAAATGCTAACAAAACAAGTGATAGTGATGAGAATGAAGCCATTGCCAAAGAGAAAAATGATTTGCTTAGACAGATTGATTTCCTAAACTCCATTATTTTGGATACGAAGTTGAAAGAGCCAAACAAGAGTAAAGCACAGTTCTTTAAAAAAACGCAGACAACTACACAAATATAAAAACACGAATCAGTAAGAACCCAGTCCGGAACACAACTCAAATTACGATCCAAGTTCTGCGAACCCTACCTAATTAAGACCGTCAAACCCCATGACAGAAATGAAGTTAAAAATGTTGGTCAACACGAAGGTCCTCATCTTACATCCACAGCTGTCGATTTCATGAAGAAGTGGTCAACCGCTGATGCCTGACGATTTTACGACTGCAATTTGAGTAACCCCACAGTGGCTCTCTGTGAACAGAACTTTGAAAAACGAACTGAACTTTTTCTCTTTCCCTTTTTATAGCTTTTTTTTTTTTTGAATAGCTGTGAGCAGCAATGACGAACTACTTCCAGAAAAACAACACCTGTGTGAAGTACTGGAAAGCATCGCACTTGTTATTTTTCTTTTCACTGTTTTCAATTTTGTTTTATAGGTTTGCTCACAACATTTTGATTTTCTTTTCGCTGTGATCAGCTCATTTTCAGGATGGCCGACTGTGAAGTTGAAGGCACTATTGCAAGCCCCCTTAGCATCCCCCTAGAGAGGGCAATGTCCCCGACGGGGGAAAGGAGAGACGAAGGAGGGAACATCAGAACTAAAGAGAATCCGTTGGGACCGCAAGAGAGGCAGACGCGCATCAGCAAAGCAGTAATAACTCTTAAAAAATAATGAAAGCCAATTAGGCTACGACGCGCGTTTAAATGTTTCACTCCATTCATTAATTATTATTCTCCCTTTTATTTATTCTTGTCTTAAAAATAAACAGATTATTCTGGCAAATCCCAGTTTACGAATTCATCCCAGTAACAACATAACATGTATGTATCAAAAACTGTTCTAAATAAGTGTTTATAGATGAAAAGTATTATATTGATATCATTACATTTAAGAAGTAGAGATGCATTAGTTTTAAATTACTGTCAGTAAAAAATATGGAACACAATTTATGTACCAAGACTTGAATTTTATCCCAGTATAAAATTCAAACTAAGCTAAAAAATTCATTTCACACGACACAAATACCATGAGTAATGCAAACTGGTAGAAATTCTAAGAAAATTAACAACTATGCTTAAAAAATTGCTTGAAATTTTGTGCTAATTTGATATTGGGGGTAATAGCGCAAAGTTGTTTATGTTCGCCAAGATGGGCGATAACATTATATACCTGCTTAATATTTTTATTGTCTGTCCATGTGGTTGCCATGGGGATAACGTATATTAGAACTAACTTTTATTCATTTTTTCCCGCTGTAACCCTATTAATTTCAGACGATTTCTTTAAAAATTTAACCATTTTCAGTGTAATTTTCTCTTGTTTGCATCTTCTGTTTAATTCTTTGTTATTTTCGAATATGGATATTTCTAAAATGAGTGAGTACTAGAATATTTTTTTCTTAAAAGAATAAGTGTTGTGCTTTTAATTATGGCTATAAATCGTTTATTTTCGTATCAAAAATGGGTTTTTTTTTGCCTTCTTTGTTCGATGAAATTCGTTGAAAGTACTTGCAGTACAAGTTTCATATTGCAAGCTTTCACTACTTTATAATTGATATTCTTAATTAATTTTAACATACATTATGTAATTATTTATTCATAATAAAAAAATGCAATTATTACTATGTGTAATAATCATTTAATATTTGTTATTTATAATTGTTTCTTTTAGCATTTATTTATAAATATTAGTACACATTTCATTTATTTAAAGTTACTATTGTTATTTATTTATAATTAATACTGTTATTTATTTATAATTATATTGTTACTTATTTATAATTATTATTGTTACTTATAATTATTATTGTTACTTATTTATGATTATTATCTTATTCATTTGTAATTATTATCTTATTTATTTATAACTATTTCTGTTGCTTAATATTATACCTATTCTTATGTTACTTATTTATAATTATGTAATACGAGTAATCTTGTGCATTATTTTAATTTTTTTACAATTCGACGATTATTCTTTTTTATAATTACCATTTAATTATATCATATGATTATTATTTCTAATAACTGTTGTAAAATCATACTATGTGAATTTTATATATAATTACGATAAAATAATATTATAAGTTGTTATATGCGCTGCTTATAATACTATTATTAATACATGTTACTTTTTATTATATAATATTATTCATTATTTATTGATAGCTCTAGGTTACTCTCAATCTCTTCCTATATCCTTTATTTTAAATACATTTCAATGTATTTCAAAACAATTCTTTAAAATTATTGTGTATCATTAAATTACCACTGCACTGCCATATTGGAGAGATTCCATTCCCTAAACAAGAAGCGCTGCCTGGCGTGATCTTTATCAAGCCAAGCAGCGCTTGGCGCTATTTCCCCAGATATCAAATTAGTTCCGGAAATTTTAAAAGTAAATGTTGGTGGAAAGTAAAAATCACTAAAAAAAATTACCTTTGAAGACCAGACAGTTAGTAATTAACAAAATACTCTTTTCTAGAATAAACTTTTGATATTGATACTCGAAGCAACTTCTGTCATTTCTGTCCAGTTACAATAATTTTTTTTCACCTTATTTATTACTGAAAAGTACATTCTTATCTTATTACCAATAAAATAATTTTAAAAATACTTAAATTACATATCAAAAAACTTCTACTCATTTCAAAAATTGTACTAATAAAATTTCTGAGCTTTAATTACTGAATAATTCTTCATTTTCAAAATGTCATAAAATCATGAATGAGTAAAACATAATCTCAAAAATTAGAATGCAATAATTGAAATCAGACAAATTATTGTATTAGAAAACTAAAGAGTCATGGTGAGAACAAATTTTAACATTTTCATTTTTGAACATTAAAAAATAATTTTAAAACAAATTATTAAGATAAAAGAAAGGAATTTATTTTATTTATTTATTTTTGCTTTTTATTTAGTAATTAGCTTTTAAAATTATGTTGGGTATTTTAATTTTTCAATTCCTACTATCTCTATATATTTATTTATCTTGGTGGAATTTTCAATCGTTAATTAAATACATTTTAAAGCGCTCAATTGAGCTGAAATTTTGCATACATAATTATTTTGGATGACAACACAGTAATTTAATTATAATTAATAAAAATTAATTGAAACAAACTAATTATTCAAAGAATTACAAATACAGCCACGTTGGCATCATTTTTGGCGACATGTGTCAAAACTTGAAAAGGTTTTTTTCTCACGTTTTAAAGTGCTCATTTGAGCTGAAATTTTCTATACACTGTTGTTTTGGGTAAAAATACAATTTAATTATAATTAATTAAAATTAATTGATTGAAACAAATTATTTAAAGAATTACAGATACAGCCATGTTGGTTTCACTTTTAGCAACTTGGCTCAAAACTTTTTTAAAAAAATTTTCTTACGTTTTAAAACATTCAGTTGAACTGAAATTTTATATATATGATCGTTTTGGATGATTTTGGATTTTGGCAATTAATAAAAACTAATTACCACACTTAATGTTGCGATTCTGTCATATGTATATACATATTTATATAAATTGTAACTATTTAATAAAAAGTAGCTAAAATAAAAAAAAATTGATCTAAGTAGGAATTGACTTACAAAATTTTTTTTTTATTCCTTGTTTTTAAATTTCCCGAGTTTTTCAAAAAATTAAAGACATTAATTTGAGGTTTGTTCTTTCTCTTTTGAAAAAAATTTTAAAAACATGAAAATTAAATGCATGGTTACAAATCTTGCCTTATTTTATTATTGAATCAGTATCAGTTTTACTTTCATTGATCAATAGTATAGTTTCTACATCTCACAAAATGATTGTTAATATTGCATTTCAAAGCTCCAATAGAGCTATAGGTGACACTTTGTCATTTCGAGTCATGGACAAGTAATGCTAAATGAATAAAAGAAGGATGATTGGGTTTGTTTTAGATATAGTGGCTTTTTCAATGTTTAGAGCTATTGGCATAACTCTAAACCTTTGCTTATCCCAGGTGAATATTAAGCAAAATAAGAGTATTATTACTATAATCCTATCCATAAATTTCAAAATTAAAGGAATCATTATCTTGTTCCCTTCAAAAAATGTCCAAATTCCACATAAAGATTTCTTCAGATGCTATAACAAACAAAAATGTCTAGTTAATGCATCTATCTCTCCACTTATAAATGCCTTTTCATGCAAAGAATTTTTACGATTTTAATTAATGTTTAATTAATGCAATTTCTTTTTGGAAATATTAATTATTTTTATTTTACATCTATGTTTAAAACAATTTTAAATGTTACTAGGTAGAATTAAATATTCTAATTAGTAACAATTCCTCTTAACTCTTTATAGTGATTGTCATTGAATATAAAGCTTAAATAGTAAATTAATCAATTTCTAAGTTGTTGAAAGCCTCTAAAATTGAATTGACCATTGAATAAACTTAGGCATGGTCTTCATGAGGTGAAGCTCAAGACCTTAATCAAAAGGCTCTGAGGTATAAAAAATTAAAAACTTAAAAAAAATAAATTATACAAAATAAAACCAGCTATGAGACAGTGCAATCTTTCTGTGGAATATCTCACAAATGAATTACACATACATATAACTATCTAAACTCAGTGGCACGACAGCCCATGAGGGCCAAGGCCTACTGTGCACATTTCAGTATACATGACCTAGGGCGTTGAGATGCATGATCTCATGTTCTGGTCAGATGGTCAGTTTGACCCAAAACCTCCAGAGTATAAGCCTGGTATTCATTTATCGACCCACTATACGGATGAAAGGCAGAGTCAACCTTGTTCAGCCCGGATCTGTGGCACGAAATTCTACTACTCAGCCACTGGGCTTAAAATATATATATATATATATATAGGACAAAATAATGAAAGAAATGCCACATTAAGAGAGTCAACTCTATATATTCATATTCAGCAATTTAATCAAAGATGTAATGATCGAAGATTTACAGTTTTTGTGATGATCAAATAAAAACAATTACAAAGCATAAATGGAGGAGAAATATCCCTTTGCCTTTAATGCTTTAAAAATAAAAATTTGTACTAGAATGTCTTATTTCAATAAGCTTGAATTAAATTATTACATTCTCAATCAATATTGGAGCCAGGCCTCCAAAAGCTAACATTCCAGCTCCTGTTCGAAAACTACTGCAAAAAAATATTTCAAACACAGAAATAATTAAATTTTATGGAACTTTCTTTTAAAATTTTATTTTTCTTTTATTCCTATTAAACACTCTCAAAGAGATGATTAAAATCTATAATTCTTATTTTAAATAATAATGACATGTTAAATACTGTTATTTTTTACTCATAACTAGCTATGTGATTATGTGGTTATTTATTTACAGTTACACAGTATTCTGTTTTTTAATATTTTTTTAAGGTCTGTTAAGTTTTCAGATTTTTTTAAACGATTGAAATTAATTAAATATGATAATCAACTACTTCCTGAGAGATAACATAGATTATCTTTCCCCAAACTTTTATCAAAATCCATAACATTAGATAGAAAACATATATATATACAAATTGGAATAAATATATTTTAAAAAGAAACATTTGATATCCAACCTAAAAACAGTATGTAATTAATATATACTGTTTTTAGGTTAGTTGGTTTGTTATATTTAATATAATTTATCATTCTCTAGGAAACAGTTGTTATTCTTAATATAATCATGAGTTATATATTATGAATAACTTTTCTATTTTTGAGATAGACAAATTGTCATAAAACACAGGGATATAAACACATTGATAGTATCTTTCACCCAATGGTATTGAAATAGCAATCACAAAAATTATATAGCCATGCTTAACCCTAATTTATATATACAGTCACTCAAAAAAGTATTAGGACACTTGACGTGCATAACTGTAGAGCCATTTATAAAAATATTTATCACATTAAAACAAAAACAAAATGAATTAAGTGATATTTTAACACTTGGTGTAAAGTATGTAAGGAAAATTTTATATATATATATATATATATATATATAGTATTATAGAATTATAATTTGATCTAGCTTTTCAGATATAATTCAAAGGCACACTGGAGTCAAAAAAGTATTGGGACACTTTGGAAATGAGAAATTTAAAATATACAGTGCATCGATAGAATTTAATTTCACACTACTTTTTTAGACTAGAAGTTTAAACACAAATGTTTCAACAGATAACGATTATTTACAGAAAAAATAGCGAGAAACAAAGATATATTGGTTGATGTGCGAAATCTCGTAAAAAGTCATTGGAAAGAGGGAAAATCAATTCACTGTATAGGAAAAATATTGAAATTGAGTAAGTCTACAGTTTTTAACATCATTAACAGGTTCAAGTAAGCAAACAGTATTGAAAACAAGCAAAGATCAGGGTGTTCAAGGATATTTAATAAATGTGAAGAGAGGTGGATTGAATGAGACAAGTACACATTAATCCAAGAACTAGTGCTTTAAAAATGACTTTGCAATGTAAAGTAGGTTCGGAAAATCAGTAAATCCTGAAACTGTCAGAAATGTTTTAAGAAAACATGTCAGAGTACCTCAAAGAAAGCCCTACATCAGCAAAGCAAATAGACAAGCTAGTTTGGCATTTGCTAAAATGTATGTAAGGCAGCCAACAGAATATTGGGAAAATAAAATTTTTGTTGATGATAGCAAATATAACATTTTCGGATTGGATAGCAAGCAAAAAGTTTGGTGGAAATCAAATACAGCAATGCATGTCAAAAATTTACGGTCTACTGTCAAATATGGAAGGGGTAACCAAATTGTCTGGGGCTGCATAGCAAGCTCTGGTTTCGGGAACTTACATTTTATTGATGGTATAATCTAGATATATATTATAAATGTGAAAGTTTGTAAGGAAGTTTGGGTGTCTTTAAGGCAAAAACAACTGAATGGATTTTAATAAAACTTTACAGTAAAATAGCTGATACATCAGAATAACACATAGGCTATAATTTATAGCATAGGCTATAATTTATATTGTGAGAAGTGTACATATTATAACAATATTTGTCAAATAAGTAGGAAAAAATTCTGCCATCTGCAAGCAATTCTGGTGTGCGCTTCAAAAAAGCCCACAACAGCATATATCTATATTTTGTTTGTGAAAGAACCCTTTTTGTTTTGGCTACGAAAGGTGCTCGCTTCTAATTAATCCCTGATTTGCAGGGAGAGGTTGTTATAAATCTCTCTTTATTTGAATGTTATTTTTTAAGGATTTTATTATGCACATTTGGTAGCAAGAAATTGATCTTTTTTCAAATTAAGTACTTTTATTGCTTCTGGTACTTACAATAGATAAACTTTGTCTTTCACACTACATCATTTGGACATATTTGCGTAGTTTGTTTGTGGTTAGTAGTTAATTATAATGCTATAATTTTAATTGAATAGGCGGATATTGCATTTTTAAGTATAAAAATAATTATAACTACTGTACTGTATTTTTTGAAGTGAGTGAATATTAACATCGCACTGCTCAGCTACACGAGGGCTTTTGGCAACGGACCACGTAATTTTGAACCATGGTCAAGTGACGTGGATGACACCTGAGCTGGCACCCCCTTCTCCTAACTACCACACCACACCAACTTAGAAGGAATATTTTACCAATACTTAGCAGGAATATTCTTTGAAATTCACTCTTCCAAGATATATGGCAACACTGGTTCTAAGATGAGTATTTTAGCAGGGAAGGCAAACAATTTTGCAGTAGATATGCATTTTCAGCTGACGGAGCTTTCAGCGGATTGCAAAAATTATTATTTTTGTCCCGAAAAAATAGTTTATCTCAAAATTTAAGTGTCATATGTTTTTGTATGTTAATGAAGGCCTTAGAAAACGATTTGACTATTTATTTTAAGTGAACGGTGTATATAATTAATTTTACAGTGGAATATCTTTAACTAATTTATCATCTCTAACGGATTAAATTTCCAAAAGTGGAGTATTTTGTTTATGTATATCCCTTAATTTTCAATGTAGTGATCCCAAAAAAATATTGCATGAAAAAAACTGCAGTAGATAAAGCATTAACGTGCATCACTCCCCTACACGGCAGATCTTATAAAGCTCGAACTATGAAAGTAGCTAGACATTTGCCAACTTGACTCTATCGTTAACATTTCGCTATGTTTTTCATTGAATCGCCATTATAATTTAAGAAACAGCATTGCTTGCGAATATTACAATTTTAACATTTTTACAACAGAAAGTAATAGTATACTTTCAGATATAAATTATTTACACTATTTTAAGCGTTCATTACGCAAAACTTTTAACAATGTGTTACTTTTGCTGAGCAGAGATCAGCTTAGATCAGCTCAAAAATCGAGCCTCAAGAGTGCTACAGGGAATTATAAATTTAAAAAAATCATTTTTATCAGCTATTAGATCTACATACTTAAAATTTAACAAAGGTATTTTTTCTCCCTCTTTTTTTTTTTTAGCTGAGATATGCAAAAAGTTGTTTTTGTTTAATTTGCAATTCACGTAAAATTAACTCATTAAAAACTTCTTTATCCTTCAATTTGTGTTGTCTAATTTTTCAGTTCATCTGTGCGAATGACGGGTATACCAGCTAGTGAATAAATAAGTCTATCTTGACAGTCTCAAGAGAAATTTAAAGCAAAGTGTGAGCAAGCTGGGAATCTCAGGATACTTTAAATTGTAAGAAGATAATGACCCGTGACATGCTGCAGATATTTGCAAGTAATGAGTCCTCTACCACTAGAGTTATTAAAACTCCTGCACAAATACCAGACTTTAATCCCATTGAACATGAGTGGGATTATTTGCAGCAAAAACTATATATATGAGCACCAAATTTCTATCAAGCAGGATTTAAGAAAATATTTGGTCAAAGAGAGAGAGAGAGAGAGAGAGAGTGGACCAAAACTGAAAGATCATTTTGCAAAAAATTTATCCAATTCATGCCAAATAGACTTTGAGAGGTTATAAAAAGCAAGGAGGGCCCAACAAGATATTAATTTCTAAGTTTGATTTTTTTTTCCTTGATTTATTGGGAAGTGTCCCAATACTTTTTTGAGCCTGCTTTTTAACTCAATATCTCTTATTTTCAATTTTAACCATAATTTCATTAATGTATGAGTTTTGTTCAAATTATTATTATTTGTATTTAACAAAATAACGTTAACTTTTTTTTTGTTGCATTTGTTTGTTTAAGTAAAATATTACGATAAAGATCTATGAACTGGTAGTGTGTCCCAATACTTTTTTGACTGACTTTATATACAGTGGTCCACAAAAGTGTTTGTACACTTGCAATTTCTTATACAATTTAATGCTTTCAACTAATAAAAATTAATATATTGTAATTTTTTATGATATTTGCAACTTGTTCTTAATGAGATGACATAATTAATTTTTTAAAAATAGTATAACTATTTTTTTTTAAATTAATAATCAAAAAGCTACTAAAAAATTATGCCACAAGTCTTTGTACACTTAAAAATCTCAACTTAGCTTTAAATATTGTATTTCTTTCTTAATTTAGTACTTAGTAGGATATCTTTTAGTGTCCACAACAACTTTTAAGCATCTTGGTATAGATTTAATCATTTTTTTTTTTTGTAATTTCTGCATCGATTTTCCTCCATTCTTCTGCGATTGTTTTCACTTCACATTTTGTGCTTTATTTGTCATGTTTTCTTTTTTTACGTCAAATTCTTACCAAATATGTTCTACTGGCTAAATAAAATGATTGAGGAGATATTTTCATAATTTGGGGACAGTTATAGAGACACCAATGGCGTACATTGAGAGCAGTGTGCTTGGCGTTATTACCATGTTAAAAAATTAAGTCGTCTCCAATAGCCAACTTTCGAATGGATAATTTAAAATTTCTCTTTAAAATATTTAAATAGAGATCATGATTCACAATACCATCAAAAAATTACCAAATTACCTAATTCTGAGGCCAATTTACATCCCACACCAGAGCACCTTCACTTCAATGCTGAAGCATGGATGTGGAGGAGTTTTCGTTCCACATAAATTCCTGGGATTAAACTCCTTATTTTTTCATTTACAAGCTATTATATGCCCATCGGAACCAAAAATGTTGAATTATCTGCCAAACCAATCAATTTGCTATCAATTTTGAATTTTCTGAAACGTAATCCCTAGAATCTAGTTGGATCAATAAAACATGGAGGTGGAAGTGTTCTTGTGTGGAGGAGTAAATCGGCCACAGAATGAGGTAATTTGGTAACTTTTGTTGATATTGTGAATCATGAGCTCTATTTAAATATTTTAAAGAGAAATTTTAAATTATATGCCCAAAATTTGGATATTGGAAACGACTTTTAATTTTTAACAGGATAATGACGCCAAGCGCACTGCTCTCAATGTACGCCACTGGTGTCTCTCTAACTGTCCTAAAATTATGAAAATACCTCCTCAATCTCTTTATTTAGCCCAGTAGAAATTTTGACATAAAAAAAAAGAAAACATGAAAAATAAACACAAAATGTGAGGTAAAAACAATTGCAGAAGAATGGAGGAAAATAGATGCAGAAATTACAAAAACTGATTAAATCTATACCAAGACCCTTAAAAGTTGTTATGGACACTAAAAGGTATCCTACCAAGTATGAAAATAAGAAAGAAATACAATATTTAAAGCTAAGTTGAGATTTTTGTTAAGTGTACGAAGACTTTTGTGGCGTAATTTAATAGCTTTTTGTTTATTAATTTTTTTAAAAAATAGTTATATTATTTTTAAAAAATTAATTATGTCATTCCATTAAGAATAAATTGCAGATATCTTAAGAAATTTACAATTACAATATATTAATTTTTATTAGTCGAAAACATTAATTTTTTTAAGAAATTACAAGTTACAAACACTTTTGTGGCCCACTGTATATAATTTTTATAAATTCTCACAACGAATTTTCTCAAATATAAGTGAAATAAACTTACCAGTGGACATTATAAAAAACGGTATGAGAAACTCTTACTAAAAAAATTTAGCAAATTTTAATCACGATTTGACGATATAGTGACAAAAAAGTACCCAGAAAAAACTATACGATGAAGAGATTGATTTATGTTTCATAAGATACGGAGCAACACAAATTCGTAGACCTGATACATACATAAAGAAGATTACATTAAAAGTCTTTTCGCGCGTTAGATTCTTGTGGTTAAAGGACTAGCGTCTAGATCGCGGGAATCCAAACAATCGGCAAAGGACGAGTCTACTAAACAGAAGGTGGAAAGAGAGACAAGAGTCTAGCCCCTCAACAGCTAGTTTCCTCCTTGGTGATCTGCGCATATTCTCGCGCAACTTTCCTCCCTGAACATCTGCGCACATTCCCGCGCAGCATGTTTATATCAGGAAGCTCGGTATGCAGAACTACATCTCTCTACTATCAACAAAAGCCAGGGTGTCTCTCTTATTAAGGACAATTTAATTGCACAGGCACCATTCACAAGTTACGATATGGGATGGAGGCTTCGCGAGCCATATGCCCAGCGACAGAGCGGAATTACTAAGGTAATTTTTAATTCGCCACACTGTTATGTTCTGAACTAACTCTTACTTTAGGGGTTACGTACGATTCAATCGGTTGAATATTCAAATTAAAAAATTTTTAGCCTGAATTATTCTTTATGAATTTTCCATAATCAGACCAAATACAAAGCTCTAAGCTAAAAAAAAAAAGATAAGTTATGATAACTTTAATGTTTGTTTTTATTTAAATCCCTGTGATAAATAAAAATTTGAAGCGGATTTATCTTTGTAAAAAAAAAAAACTCATTTAGCTTTATTTAAAATGCTGAGGCTTTTTGTATTGAACTAAATGTTGTGACATTTTTTTTTACTTATTGCTATTGGTACATGTAACTATAGTTGGTATGCAATTTTTGAATCAAAGCACTGCTTATTTTTTTTAAATATTTAAGAACTTTTCAATAAACATTCTGAAAGAAAAAAAAACTTTTTACGTATATCAGTCATGCTAGTAGAAGACCCATATCAACTTCTGTTGTACATAGTTTGACATATTTGCAAACCATATTTCATGTGTGTACTTCAATTGTAGGAGGAGTAGCATTTTGAAATGCCTTCATAAATTTTAAAACTTTTCTTTAAAATATTAAATGGTTAGTTTTTTTCTAGCATCTTGAGAACAAAAACTGTTTTATGTAATCCATTTTCATTGTTTACAAGCAAAAAAAATTGTAAAAATCATTAAATTAAAGATTTTTAGTGAATTGTGTACAGTGTTCTCTTGAGGCCTCAATTTTAAAATAAAATGTTTTTATTTTATTCTTAGCTGCTGCAACAGCAACTGTGACACATTGAGTGGGTAATATCAATTTACCCCTATCAAGTTCATTAATTTACATGGTAAATTTCAACATGCTTTTTTTCTGTTTGTATTCAAAGGCAACAAATGACAATTTTCCAATCTTAATTCTCTTATCACAATACATTCAGTGGTATATGTTAAAATGGATATAAAACAGAATTGGGTATTAGAATAAAAATTGACTAACACACCTTTAAATGTATGTATAATTACAGATTTATTATAAATTTAATGATTGGCATTATTGTTTTAAAACTGGTTTCATTATTATTGCATAGCAAAAGCAGCATACTTTCAAATCTGAGTTTCCTTTCAGTTTCCAAAAGTTGTAAATAACTAATTGATATTATAGTTTGTACCCCTCATTTGTCTATAGTAGTGGTCTTCAAATTGTGTTCCATGGAACCTTGGAGTTCCACGAGGCATATTGAAGAGTTTGATGAATCATTAAATTTTGTCCAAAACAGTGCAAGCTCATTTAAACTGAAAATTTTATTTATATGCAATAATATAATAAAATATGTTTTCTTTATATCGTGAATCTTGTATTTGTTGAGATCCTGGGTTCCACGAAAAAATTTTAAACACGTTAGTGCAATATTTTGTAAAACTCAACAGTTTTCAAATGAAAAAAGCAGCTTATTTAATATATGAAATAAACACCTATAGGAGAACATTTCCAAAAGAACAGCAGTAAGAGAATATTTTACAGGAGAGAACTAATCATGAATAGATAAAATGGTAAATCTGCTAGTGAAGGAGAAAGAACAAGAGATTCAACATTAAAATCTAAACTTAATCTAAATTAACTCAGCTCCTAAATTTTAGGTTGCACACAGGAATTCTTACTCAGCTATAAACATTGTTGGGCCATTCAAAACAATACATTTAAGGGGAAAATATTTACAAATTTAACACAGAATATAAAATGCGATTACTGATAATTTCTTTGAAAAAGAAATGCAAGTATCTCCCAGCTTCTAATTATAATGATTAGGTAGCTGGCACTTGGAGCACATATTCATATTACTAATGATTAACTTTTTTAACATTATATATTGAAATTTTTTAACAATAAATTCAGTACTTTGCTTTAATTGTTTTTACAAAGTATCTACAACATGTTGAACTACTTTAAATACTACTTTCAGATATATTCCAAAAGTGTGTGGAATGGGGTTCAAAATACTTTGTTCTAAGGGTTCTGTGAGTCAAAAAGTTTTAAGACCACTGGTTTATTGGAACCAAATCTTCCTTCACACACAAGTTACATCATTTTAAAATTTTCTAGGAGGACATAATCTTTGTTTATATTTTTCAAACATGTATGGAATTATTTGAATACAAGCTTCAATTGTATTTATTAGTGCTTGGAAGGTTTGTGAGGACAAAGCCTGGGAAATAGCAATTAGAAGTCTCTAGTTTGTAAGCCAAGATAAGCTTTTGCTAAAAACTTGGAGAGAATCAGCATATTTTGTAGATAATTTCTGTCTATATCATTAAATTTTTCTCCTTCATACCAATGATGTTAGATATTGATTTTTGTTTCTCATTTCCTGTCAAAAGTATACTATTTTGATTTATGTTTCCTTTCTGGTAACCTTTTTTGTAAAGATTTTTATTATAAAATATAGAATGTAAAAAAAGTTAAGATTTCTATTATTAATGTGAAAAATTACAACCACAAAATAAAAATGTAGCAGCATGTGGGAATTCACAAAACTGTGATGTGATTTTTAAATTGTGCTGAGATTGTGTTAAACAGTATTTAATTAATTTCGTATACAATTCCATGTATAATAAAAGGGCCAGTGTACAGCATATGAGTGTACATGGTGTTGAATATTTAGAAAACTTGACAAATATTAAGTATTGAATATTGCTTGCTCAAATATGGGATTGACTCAATTTAACCAAAATGTTTTCCTACATTTAAACTATTCTATCTATTGACTGAAAAATATCAATCAATCAATGATTGATTGATTGCATGGACAACATTTGACATTATTGGCTTTGTGAAAGAGAAGTAATGTAAGGAAGATGAACAGACTTCCTTATAATCACAGTACTTAACCTATCACAAACATCAGAGATACAGGTTCAAGACCCAATTCTGATCTTTCACATCATGCATTGTTTCTGATCATTTTTAGGTTTAGAGTTGCTATTATCTTTCTAATAAAGAGAATTTCCGATGAATGAGAAAGTATTATATGTAAATGAGACCTGACACTTATATATAGGCAGGGAAGGAAGATATTTTTAGATTCAATGTTAAGCAGAGTTCTCAGCACAAACTTAGTTCAAAAACAGTGTCCTTTTTTCTCAAAAAAGTTAACCCAACATGTGAAAAAGCTATTATAACTTATATTTTTTCAATTGATATGTTAGGATTTTTTTAGTGGGACTGGGGGTGGAATTTTTGTGATCTAATATAATTTTTAAAATTGCATTATTGTCTTCATTCTGAGAAGTTACTGTAGAAGTTTTGGATAGTTTCCTTTTCTTTTTTGCATTTGAGAATCTTTGGGGTATTATATTTTTATTAGGTGGAATATCTTTATTGGCAGTTGGAAAATGTATTTCTTGTGCATTTAACATATCAATAGCTTCTAATTGCGGTGGTGCTGATTTTAGAATCTTGTCGAACACATCACATTGTTTGTCTGATTTTAATGAATTTATTAGTTCTAAACACTTTTGTTTTAGTTTTTTCTTTCTGCGTTCAAGTGAGAGGGTTTGTGATTTTTTTGGGTTACTTCATTCAATATTACAAGTTTCGTTATTTTTATTTATTGTATATATCTCTGTATTATGTGTCGATGAAACAGACCACTCATTCTCTATCACCTGTAAGGATAGTGTTTCACTCGTTTTGTTTCTGATTCTCAGATCTCGTATCTTACTTGTCAATTTTCCCTCATTTGCTGTAATTAAACGATCAAACAGTTTATCTCTTACGAATTTCATAATGCCATAAATAGCCTTGTCTAATCTCTTAACATTTTTCCCGTATAGATAAATATATTTTAGTGTGTGGTGCATTCTTTCTATTTGCATGTTTGTGTTGATGCCACTGTGAAGTCTATAACAGTATGTCCAGCTGGATGTATTAGGTTTCAAAGTAATTAGAAAATTCAATAGTGTCAGGATCATCTTTAAAGAATTTTATTGCTGCTTCTGTCAGTGTTTGAAAAGTATGAATGTCCCGTTCTTCTAAGAGTGATCTAATAATTTTATACGTTTTTGCCTGTTTTTCAGCACCATTGATTTTTTAAAATTTTTTCTCCAGGCTCTGTCTATATGCCATGCACAAAAAAAATACGTTTTAGCGGTAAACCCATTTCAGACTTCCATGCATTAAAAAAAAGATTCCGCCATATCAGACATAAAAACTTGAGGTTATATTTCCCCAACTTTTTCTTTAATACATGAAAAAAAAATTGATAGAACAAGTTGATCACATCGATTAGAAATTAAAAAGGCACACGGAAATCCTTGGCGCAAATCATCAATTGTAAGTAAAGTTATTAATTCAAAGCCATATCCATTAACCCCATGTGTACTATACAATCAGAACTAAATTTCTTAAGTAACCCCCCTTGAGCTTCTGTCATAATTATCAAAACAAAATCATTTTCTTTTAAAAATGGATGTTGTATACAAGATGATCCCTAGGTTTTATAAAACAAAATACACATATTTTCTGAATTTTGCATTTCACACACCCACATATCTACACTGACCCCATCATTTTCATGTTTCACAGAATTGGAAGACAGATTAAAAGATTTTTTGATACTATGTAGATCTTTTTTGGTAAGTAAGTGAACTCTCTCAAGCCCAGCATCCGATATTGAATTTCTAATTTCATCTAAAATGTTATCTAAAGGAATTTTTGCAGCTATCTTTGAGGCAATAATTTTCCTTTCATCTGCTGTTAAAAATAAATTACCTATATCATTCTGGTGTCCAATATGTATTTTTTGATACGATGCTGCACATTTGCCATCTGTATGTTGTGTTTCTTTAAACGCAGCTGGGCAATATGCATTTATTTTATTGCTACCAAGGATTTTTAAATGACGCAAACCTTTACTGTCTAATACAAAATTTCCTGAACAGTGGCATCTGAAATAATAGCATTTTACACCATGTGTGTTGCTACCATAAGAAACAAATTTTGATTTTGTACGACTTTCAATTTCTGCCTTCTATGCCAAATAATCATTAAATGAATTAATTCATATACAGCCCTTTTCAGGGCTATCGGAGAAAGAGATTGTAGTTAATGCTGGGAAACATGTCTGCGCATTTTGTGATGAAATGTTTAGAACGTTGAAAGAATTGAAGAAACATTACGAAGTATCTCATGATGAAATAGAACTGAAACAAGAAGAACATGTGTTTAATACTGATGAAAGTTTTCAAAAATGGAAAAAGGAAGAAGTAAGAACGAAGTCTTTATTTGTGAAAAATGGTGGTGTCAGGAAAAGTGCGAAGAACAAGCAATTTTCTTATTATATTTGTAACAGGAGCGGTATTGCAAAGTTAAAATCGGAAAGAAAACGCCTTGAAAAAATAGGAGGATCTGTTAAATGTGGAAAGACATGTCCTGCCTTTATGACGGCCATCCGAGAACAAAAAGAAGAGGCAATTAAAATAACTGCACAGTACCAATCTGTGCATGCTGGTCATGAAATGCAGGTTGGTAAACTGAGACTTCACGAGGAAGATAGAAGAAATTTAGCAGCTCTCCTAAAAGTTGGGATGCCATATACTAACATTATAGAAAATATCCAAAAGAAATGTCCCCCTACTGAAAGATTAGGACTTTTAACCAAAAAGGATCTTCATAATGTAAGTCGGGATTTTGAAGTGGATGAAAGTATTTTACATGCAGAAGATGCAGTTTCTGTTGATCTACAGGTAAAAAAAATGCAAAGGGACTCCTACAATCCTGTTTTGATTTATAAACCCCTTGGTTCTTTTGCAAATAATCCTCTCATAAAAAAGCAAGATTTTATTCTCGGTATAATGACTGAAACACAATTAGAATTCCTAGAACTGTATGGAAAAAATATAATAATGATGGATTCTACTCATGGCACGAATCAGTATGGTTGCTTGTTGACAACAATTATGGTAAGTGATGACAACCATGAAGGGTTACTAATTGCAGTTTGTTATTCAAATAGAGTAAGTAGTGATGTACTGGAACCGTTTTTTGAAGAAATTAAAAATAGACTTCCTCATTTAAAACCCAAAGTGTTTATGTCGGATGATGATCCTGCTTTTTGTAATGCTTGGAGTAGAGTGTTTGGGGAAGTAGAGTTTACTTTGTTGTGCAGTTGGCATGTGTCACGAAGCTGGAACAGAAATCTTAATGGAAAAATAAAAACAACATAGAATTGAAGAAGGAGATGAGTGATAAATTGATGAATGAAATACATGTAGTAACTTTTGAACGTATGTATGAAGATTTTGTGCAAGAATATACAAAAAACAAAGAATCTAAAAATTTTGTTGAATACTTTGTGAAAAGTTATGGAGGAAGAAAACAAAAGTGGGCGTATTGTTATAGAGTTGGGTGTGAAATCAACACAAATATGAAATTGGAGAGGTGGCATCGAGAGCTGAAATATAAAGAAGGTGGAGGTAAAGCTTTAAGACGCGATTAGATAAATCTCTCTCCTTAGTATTAAAAACCATATCAAAAAAATTAATGGGTAGGATGATTTCCATGGAAAGGGGAAAGTTAACTGCAAAAATTTCAACTATCAGAATGCGACATGAGACAAGTTGTAAAGAAATGCAAGCTTATACTGCTGAAGAACTGCAACCAACAAAATGGATTGTTTATAAAACTGTAGCTAATGGAATTAACACATATGAAGTAAACAAAGTGAAAGACTGTGATTGTCCCATCCGTTGTCACAAATGCCAAATATGCATTCATTCCCTCACCTGTAATTGTGTTGATTATGCAGTTAGGTTCACAATATGTAAACACATCCATTATGTATGTCAAAAATTCCCTTTTATGGTGGCAAATGTCAGTGATGAAACTGTACTCTTAGTAGATGAGGATTCAAATCGTTTGAGGAGAGAAAAGGAAAAGGAAGCAATCTTAAAAGAAAAGGAAAAGTCTGTTGTACATGAGGAACCTACAGAGTTAGTTTATGAACAAGTAAAAAGAAATATGCAATTGTTAAACAATGTAATAAATATAGCAAATGCAGAACAAATTAAACGAATTGATCAAGATGTGAAAAACTTACTTCAGTTTATGGGTGTTTCACCATTTTGCTCATCTCTACCAAGTATTCAACATTTTCCAGCAAATAAGAATATTGTTCAACAGCGGGTTCAGCAAAAATCCAGATATTTCAAAAAGCAAAAGCTAGCTAATGATACGTAAGTAGACCTTATAAGCATTTACTCTCACATCATTTCATGTCATTGCAATTCTTGAGATGCATAGCTGAATGATGAAATGTCTTTCTTGCAGAACTCGTCAAGAAGATTAAAACTGCGAGAAAAGAGGGAGTCTTTACAGAGAGATGCCACCGAACCATGTAAGTATGCAAGCTTACACCCTTGATGCATCTGCCATTGCAATTCTTGAGATGCATCCCTAAATGATGAAATGTCTTTCTTGCAGAACTCGTCAAGAAGATTACAACTGCGAGAAAAGAGGGAGTCCATACAGAGAGATGTCACCGTACCATGTAAGTATGCAAGCTTACACCCTCGATACATCTGCCATTGCAATTCTTGAGATGCATAGCTAATTGAAATATATAACTAGTTTTTTACAGAATAGTGAAATGTACAAGAAACTGTTGATTATGCCGCATATATTCATAGTTAAAAAGTGAATTGCTAGCTACTTTCTATACTTAAAAAGGAAATTTTTCTAAAATTGTACTGTGGTTATGTTTATCTGCGAAGTTTAGACTATTTTTGAAATGAACAGCTCTGTTCCTTTCATTTACAGGTAATTGTGTTTTTGTCTCTTACTTTTTAAAAATATTCTGTAACTTAATGTTCTGTTAACAGTGCTACTTCACAAAGCATTTCCACAATGTTAAACCATGATTTATTTTTGAGGATTATTTTTAAAAAGATGCACCAAGTCAGTGTTTAATTCTTTTACTTGTGCAATTTTTACTTAAGATTGTCTTTATCAGATGTACAAAAGCCTAATATAAATGCAGAGCACATTTTTAGCCAAAAAAATATTGCAACTCGGAACTATATAATTCATATACCTGTTTACAATAAAGCATTTTTAAAATTTCAAAATATTCCATTAATACTTAATTCCTGCTTTTAACATATAAGAAGATAACTCATTTAGCATTATTATTTTGTAGAGGGAGAATGTGAAGCACATTTAATACCAGAAAAATGGATTGAAAAAATATGCCACTTTATATAGGATAGCAAAGCCATAATATTTTTCAGTTCTTTTATATGTGAGAAAACATTCCTAATTAGGATCTTATTTAACTTAAAGCAAATATAGCATTAAAGTAATGCATAACTAGTACCATAGTTTGTATTAAATACTTCTGATTTAGTTTTGGAATAAACTAATGTAAACACACTGCATTAGAAGCAGGATTCAAATTGAAAAATTATTTTTTCTAATGATTTTTGTGACAAATGACCCTTATTTTAAATGAAGTATATGGTACAAATTTTTTATGTTTCTGTTAATTTCAGTTATTGTATTTTTATCACTCTTTTAGGTGGTTAACTATTATTATTTTGGATAATTAGGCTTAAAAGAAAGTTAGCCACACTTTGCATATGAAATAGACATAAAAGGTATGTTTTAGTGCTCTGCTTATATTATGTAATAAATTAAAACCTGAAATTTTATTTCTTACTCATTACATTTTCATAAAATGTAATTGTTCAGTTGGGATATTTTACATTAATAACATGTAACTTTCAAATCATCTTGGCTCTGTTTATTTTTAAACCATTGAATTTGAATTATGAATTAAAAATCTGGTGGATAGAAACTTACTTTCAGGGAACTCACTGAAATTGTAGGTATATCCTACTGTCTTTTAAGAGATAAGAGCAACACAGCTCAAAAATTTTATTAAACCAATTTCTGAAGTTTTGTTTTAATACTGCTACTAACATGTCCTAAAGTTGAAATTACCAATGTAAACAAGTTTCACTAAACTTGCAGTAAACAAAAAAACTACTGATGCCAGTTCACTTATACTGTGAATTTACTGCTTCTTATATATTATGAAATAATGTCTCCTGCCAACATATTTTAAAATTCAGCTGCAAGTGATAATTCTTTGACATTGTTTATAAATATGTGCATTTTATTTCAAAAGATTTGAAAAGTTGATTGAATGCTATTTTTTGTCAAATGCTTTTTCTTGATGTAATGGCAAATAATAGTTAAGTGTTATATTGGGAATTTAATTTTAAATCTATAGTATAATTATCCTTACATATATATATATATATATATATATATATATATATATATATATATATTTGTGTGTGAAGGTGTAATGCAAAATGACTATTTTTTGTTACAGCTGTATTGTTCAACCTGATATATTTTGCAACTACACCTTTATAATGGTGTTTACTGTAGATGAAGCTATTACCGGAATTAACTATCTTATTGCTTCTGTTTTCTACCAGCTGTATCCTCCACCAGCATCTTATATCAGGAATTTCAAGTTTTAAGAAAGATGAGTAATTTTTTTTTCACATCATTTATGTTAATGTATTTTTGTATATTCATAGATAAATGATCAGGAATATGTTTCTTTGCAGGTACTCAACTGGGCCAATTAACTAGTTGTTCAGAAATGTCTTGCAAATTATTTTTTAAAATATTTTTATATTATAAACTTTTTTATTTCTCATTTTTATTTATATTATCCAGAAAATTACACTGTATTTAATTAGATTAATTCGTTTATTTTAATTTATTAAATTTAATTTTTGCTAGTTATATTACTATTTTTTAGCTTGAAATCTTGAATTTTTTTGTAAACTACCGTATTTTCCTGTATATAATCCGCAAAGCCTCTTTTTTTTCGATTAAAGAAAAATCCGCGGCAATTTTTACATCAAATAATCCAAAATACATACTGCCACAATATGATAAAATTATATGAGAGATAAATAAAAAATACATCACATATTGATCAAATTATTATATGTAATGAGTTGTCGCAGAACAAATTTTTTTTTTGTAAAATTATTTTCTCCACCACACCAACGGGACATCCATTGTTCCCATAATTACCGCCAGCCACGATCCGATGCTTTCAATTTAAATATCTAGTTATTCCGACATCTAAAGGCTGTAATTTCTTTGTCAGTCTTACAGGTATTAGTCGCAGGTGTTGACTTCAGGCCATTTTTAACATTCTCCCTAAGGTGTGCTTCATAGAGTCCATAATTATAAAGATTTTGTTTGCATTTTTCAAAATCAGCCTTGTTTTTTTCTCCATAATTGAATATTTCGTTCATCAATGTTGAACACTCTTGCAGTTTCCCGATTTCCTCCTTCGGTAGCCTTTTCTTTTATGTTTAGTTCAAATCAGTACTATTTCTTTCAAAACTTTATCAGCTTTTCTGATGGAGAATGGTTTTTTATCACATTATCTGCGACGACGTATAATATGCACAACAAAATTTTAAACACATAATCACGCACACATAATCACAATTCACGTAATCCTCGGATTATATACACAGGAAAATATGGTACGTTTAATGTGGCATAAGGAAATATACCTACTGGGGAACCCGCCTTTCCTATTTGGATAAAAGGGGTAATGCATCGCTGCACCATACCTCATGGGTGATGCGGAAATTGGTGCGAATAAACTAAATTCATGCAACGTCATATGCTACATTTTATTACATTATATTTTAGAACATTTCTGCATAGTCATTATATGTCAAAATAATGTACAACCAAAAAAAGTTGTATATCCAAACATTCATTCATTATACATAAAAGAAGAAAAATAAAAGTATACAAGCTGTATATAATCCTCTACTCAAAATAGTGGTTGTTCATCTTAAGTTAATTTTGTTTACTTCATTGTCTCCCTCCCTAAGAAATTTGCTCCTATCATAATTTGCAAACTCATGCATGCATATGTATTAATATTGTGAACACCACCTCAGTCAACTGATTTAAATACCTATAGATCATATTTGGAGAGAGCTTGAAGTTAGATTACGAAGACATAAAAACAAAATGTGAACATAATAAGGTGTCACAATTCAATTTTTATTAGTAAAACATTACTTTTGAATATTTATAACTGTTACAAATCAGGTAGATAAAAAGTTACTTTCAGGGAACACATTTAAAGTGCATATACATGACTTAGTCTTTTGATCATTATCAGCAAAAACAATAGCTCATAAATACATCAGTTTATGAATTTTAATCTTTTATTGTAATGAGGACAATTTTCTAAGAGTGGAAATATATTTAAAATTATGTTATGATTCCCACTCAAGTGTACAAAACTTGAAATTACCTGTGTAAATAAGTTGACCAAACCTTTAGTAAACATGAAAGCTAATGATGCCAGTTTCCTTATAGAAATGCAAAATGTATTCTGTGTCAGTTTTTTCTTTTGTATTGTATTTTGCATTAAAAATAATTTTACAAAAAAGAATTTGACTGTTATTGGAGCTTGTTTTTTTACCTGGTGTACTTATGTACTTAGTTTTAAGCATTGATCTAGAAAATTGGGTATCTCCCATCATTCTTATTGTGTTCCAATGTGCTCAGGGATGTTTTCCACTATTGGCTGAATATTGTGGCATTTGGCAGTCTTAAATTGATGATATTGGTTACCGGTTTATGTAAGTAAATAAAAGTATATTGTATGTATTTATGTTTAATACATATTATAAAACAACACTTAATATCAGCCTATCAACTTTTTTTTTGATTTAGCAAAAAAACAAACCACCAAATGCTGCAATGTACAGTCAAAAATGGTAAAATTTTCCTGTGCATGTGCTTAAGGAATAAGTTGTCTCACCTTTTTTCAAGTTCATTTCAGAAATTATTAAAACTTGGTACCTTCTAATAAAGAGAATTGTATTTTTTTTATTTCTATTTGAATTTATTTAAAAATTGAGATACTGAAAAAAAAATTTTGTTACTTAACTAAAATTTAAATTTGTATCATTACTGTTTTCAGTTATACACTGGTGTGCAAAAATTAAGGACGAGACGGTTTTTCCAATATAACTTTGTACAAAAGCTTTCCAAATCAACAGATTTAATACCTTAAGATCCCCAATACGTAAGGACATGTGTAATGTAAGCAACACTTAATAAAAGAAAAATCAGAGGGATAAAAAGAAACTTGATTGAAAAAGTAGCATGGAGCGCAATGCGACTGAAGGCCGAACATCCCTGTGATGGGAGTCCAGCAAGAAACATCCGGTCTTTAGTAGGGGATATGATCTCCCTGACTGCTAGGCAGGTTTCACAGCGTCTGCTCATGCTGAGAATGAGGGTGTCAATGAGTTGTTGAGGCATTGCTGCCCATTCGTCTTGCAGCGCCAATCGAAGCTCCCGAATCGTTACTGGTGGTAAGGTACGAGCTGCCAAGCGTCTGCCTAGAAAATCCCATACATGCTCGATGGGATTGAGATCCGGAGATCGTGCCGGCCAATCCATACGTTCAATATCCTCACTCTCTAAGAGCTGTTCGGAGGCTACTGTGCGATGACATGGTGCATTGTCGTCCATGAAAAGGAACTGCAGACCCATAGCGCCTCTAAAAAGACGCACATATGGAAGAAGAACCTCGTTACAATAACGGGTCCCGTTGACTGAACCTGCGTCGAAGATGTGAAGGTCTGTACGACTACCAAACATGATGCCTCCCCAAACGAGAACACCGCAACCTCCATACCTGTCCCTTTCAATGATGTTCGAGGATGATTGCGGCTTCCCGCTCTCCAGATGAGTATGCGATGAGAATCGCTACTCGAACTGAATCTGCTCTCATCTGTAAAGAGTACTCGTCCCCATTCATTGTCTCTCCAATTCCGGTGTTCCCGGCACCACAGAGAACGCCTTCTCTGATGGGCAGGCGTTAAAGGTACACACCGTACAGGGCGTCGTGCAAACAGATCACCACCGTGCAGTCTTCTGTCCTAGGTAAAACGCGATATCGGTCGTCCAGTCGCCGATGTCGTGTGTCTAGCATCTCTCCCGCTGTCTGCCGCCTGTTTCTTCTGGCCTGTAAGACAATGTACCGGTCATCGGCACCGGTGCGGGTGTGGTTCCTCGTGGACGACCACTACTGAACCCCCGGATAGCTGTTCCTGTAGTTTGAAATTCTCTCCAAAGTCGTGAAACGATGCTGTGAGCAATTCCGAACTCTGCAGCCCCACTTCTCACACTGCAGCCTTCCTCCTACTTCCCAATGATTCGACCTCGGGTAAAAGCATCCAGATGTCGTCTAACAGATTGATTATTCACCATTTCTCGCTGAGGCAGCAACTCGGTGTGATTTTAACTGCTATGCGGCGTGCAATCTCTTTGCCAGAAATACTGATCTTACACCGACAACATGCTTTATACTACTCAGACCTTCCCCGTTACGTCTACCTGCCTATCTGCGCATGTGCTACCGTACATCACCTTACTTAATCTCCTGATTGGTCTTTCTGTCCGCTCTGCCTCTTCGTTCAGCTGATATGCTAATTTTTCGACTTCGTCCTTAATTTTTGCACACCAGTGTATTATAAGTGAGAACATTTCTTCATTGCCATACATTAAAATGGTGTAAAATATGGTGAATGGGATTCCAGACAAAAAAAAATTAAGAATCAGATTAATTATAACAAATTTTATTTTTGTGTTTGTATTGCTATGTTTTAACAAGTAACATTTATGGCAAAAAAGGTTAACCCTTTCACTTTTCTAAATATGCATACATGATACATATAGATATACACTAGCTGAAATGCCCGTTCTTCGCACGGGTTAAGAATGAAAAATATTAAGATCACACACCTATTGTAGCAATTACAGTATTTTTAGGGAGGGTAAAACCATGTGTAAGGCAGTTGTTGTTGTTACTTATGCTGCCTGATCAACGGTAACGTCAGATCACGGCCCACGAAATTCATCGTGGCAAGTAGTATTTCTGCCGTTAGCCATAGTTTTGAGCACACTACAGTTGACAGTACAATTTGACTCGGTTCCACCTCAGTCCAACTAACTACCTCACCATGCCACAAAGGCAGTATACATTTACAAACATCCATGCCTTCCCCTGGATTCTAACCCAGGCCCTACGGCATAGCAATCAGCGTCACTAACCACTATACCGGATGGGCAGCACGTATAAAGCAGTACAATAAAAATTAAACATAATTTTTAAATGAATGTTCGCATTGTAAATCATCTTAAACTAACTGCAATTTGAGAAAGTAAAGAAAATTTATCAAATATATATATATATATATATACACTAGCTGCATGGCCCAACATTGCACGGGCTTTCTCTGCTTTTATAAATTTTTGCATCATTTCACAAAATCACCACTTGCATTATTCTTTTTCGAGGTGCCATCCTCGTCACTTGACAATGGTTTAAAATTTCGAGGTGTGTTGCCAAAAGCTCTCGAGTAGGTGAACAGTGCGGCTTTTAAATTCACTCACTCACTTTGCAAATTTTTGACCCTTGTAAACAAAAATGTACCCTTTTTAAAATTAGTTGTAGATTGAAGAAAGACAGAAAAAAGTAGAAATTTTTAAATTTACAAAATTCCACAACTAAATGCTTAACATATGTGTGTTAAAAAAACACTATGGGGGAAAGCCTACTTATATGTTTGCATTCACTAAAAAAAAATTCAAAAAGGAAATATTACTACCTGATAAAAACATTTTAGTATTTTACTTTTATAGTTTTTCATTCCTCTGTGTTGAATAAATAATTTAAACACTTATCTGATGAAAAAGTATGTTATACAGAACTAACATATTTTCATTATTTTAAAAATAATTTCCTTCTTGGGTTTTGAAATAAAAAAATTGATTAAAAATCTTCATTTAGCAATTAATTGTGACATACTGTTTGCTTAAGTGGCAGTAAGAGATAAAATATTGTTTATTGATAAAGACTTATTAAATATTTAAAAAATTTTAAAATAAGAGCTGGTTTACCCATTCTTTGAACGAGTGAATTTAAAAGTTAAACAATACAGATTGAAGGATACAGAAGTTTTTAATGAGTATTTTTACATGAATCGCAAATTAAACAAAAAAAGCTTATTGTATCTCAGCTTAACAAAAAAACCCATGTTTGTTAAATTGTAAGTCTGTAAATCTAATATAGCTGATATAAAAAAAAGATTAGCTGGGTCCTAATATAGCCCACCCCCGGTTTTTGTGCTTTTTTTGTCGCCAAGTTGGGCGATAAGTTCGCTAAGCTGGCAACCCTTCTTTTTTTTTAATTCTTTAAAATAAGAGACCATTATTTGTGACCGTTAGTTATCGGCAATTAGTAATTTCCGTTAATTTCGTTAGCTTCAGCAACCCTACTAACTATGTATGAGTGGTAAAGTCCGTTACTATTTATTCGACGCTTTGGGATTATCGGTCACTGTTACGAGACGAAAGCAAAGTTTATTTTCTTTTAAAAATCTTTGTAAAAAAGGTGGTAATTATTAGATGTGGTGCTTTTCAAATGATGGAGATAACGTACGCTAGCAGGAAAGGATCCGAATGATGTAAGGAAAGGTACGTTGTTTGGCAAAAGTCGTTTGAGTAATTTTAGAATGTGTTTCATATCTGTTATGAACGTTCGGTTCTATAACATTTAAAAAATAGAAAGTTGGTTCAAAGAATTCGAAGAGCACGTTTATTCCATTAGGCTTAGCTGAGCTAGCACCAAAACATTGCAACAAGTCTAATCAAAATATACCGACTGTTGCCAATCGGGTAATCTGAAGAAGGATACAAGAAATTGTTTCCAGATTTACAAATATAAATATAAATACAGTTTGATTACATAAAATACAAAATATAGTAAATTGCAAATGCCTAAATATAAAATTCATTTTAAAATTAATTATTTTTCAAATTATAATGTTCTATAATTTTATTATATTTTTCTTTGTTGAGTTTAATAATATTTGTCTCAACATTACTCCCCTACCAGTAACTGAGTTACGAACTGAGAAGTATGGCAGGAATAGTGTTAGATGTTAAACAAGAATTTTTTCTTAAATATGCCTTTTAAACAATACATTATGAATACACAAAATTAAATATTTGTACAAATGTTACATACTTTTAGAAACAGTAATATTATATATAATAACTAGTTTGATGTTAGAGAAATGACATACATTTATAAATATTTGTAAAAATTAAGTAAACCAAAATATCATACACTTGATATAAGTAAATAGTTATAAGTTAGAGATAGATATAGGTTATTTACAGCAGATATCAGTCCTGAAATCTTACAGGTTTCTTTACCAATCTTCCATGTCTTGAAACAGTGGGCTTAACATCGGTTAAGAGGTTAGTGTCATCCGATTGCTTACAAGGAACTGTTGTTTTGTCAGGAATAGAGTCTGTCATTAACAAATAAGCTGGTTTTAGTCTATCCACTGATATATTCACAGGTTTATTTTTTATTGTCAGTGTGAAATATTTTTCATATCTTTCTTTTACTGGGAATGGACCATCATATGGTGGCTCCAGGGCTTTCCTTACACGATCAACTCTCACAAATACATGAGTGCAGGATTTTAAGTCTTTATGAACAAAAATCTTTTGATTTTTTGGAGGCGAAGATTTTGTTGGCTTCAGGTCGTCCATAAAGTCTGCAATGTAGTGACAAATGTTTCAGGATCAATTTGAATGGAGGTGGGTTAAAAATTCACCTGGCAATCTGATATTAGAGCCATAAACCATCTGAGCTATAGTATGATTGGTATCAGGTCTTAGAGCAGTTCTTAGTCCTAATAAGATTGTTGGTAATGTCTCTGTCCATTTGATGTTGTTATGAGCTTTGATTGCCCCTTTCAAAGTCCTATGCAACTGTTCCACTTTCCCATTGCATTGAGGGTGATAAGAAGTTGCATGAGCTACTTTAGCCCCACAAATAGCAGCTAAACTTCTAAACAACTGAGATTCAAATTGCCTTCCTTGATCTGTAACTATTTTCCCAGGTACTCCAAATCTGCAAACCCAGTGTTCGTAAAAGGCTTTGCTAGCTGTCTCTGCTTTACAATCAGGCAAGGGAACTGCTTCCATCCAACACGAAAAACGGTCTATACAGGTCATACAAAATGTCATGCCTTGCGATGGTGGAAGTGGACCAATTAAGTCAATGTGTATCACACTAAATCTTGTATCAGGTACTTCATATTCTCCAAATTTTGATTTTGTGTGTCTGTGGACTTTACATTTTTGACAGGGAATACATGTTCTTGCCCATTCTCTTATTTCTTGCTTCATATTTGGCCAGATAAATTTTTCAGTCATTAATTTAATAGTTGATCTAATCCCAGGGTGTGAAAAACCATGAATTTGTTGAAATATTTGTTGCCAAAACTGTTTTGGAATGTAGGGTCTTATATTGGATGTTGAAATATCACACCAGAGTGTTTTTCCTGATGGTAATGTACATAATTTGAATTTTACTGAAGAGTTACTCCTCATTAACTGTTGCAATTCTGCATCTTGGGTTTGTTTATCCGCTATAGTATCATAGTCGATTACTGTAATGGCTTCGATTCTTGAAAATGCATCTGCTACTAAATTATCTTGTCCTTTAATGTGACATATATTTGTTGAAAATTGGGATATGTATTGTAGATGACATAACTGTCTAGGTGAAGCTTTTTCATTTTTTTGATGAAAGGCATATGTAATTGGCTTGTGATCTGTGTAAATAACAAAATTTTGTCCTTCGAGAAGATGTTTAAACTTTTGACAGAAAGATATATTCCTAATAATTCTCTATCATAGGTACTGTAATTTTTCTGTGCATCGGTTAATTTTTTAGAAAAAAAATGAAATCGGTTTCCAATTTCCAGCTTCAAATTGCTGTAACACTGATCCGATTGCAAAATTGGAAGCATCAGTAAATAAAGCCAATTGTAAATCAGGGTCAGGAAAGCTTAATAAAGTAGCATTTGCAAGATCTTGTTTACATTTTTCAAAATTTTCTTTAGCTTCTTCTGTCCAAAGAATTTTTGTCTTGTCATTCTTTCTTGAACCTTTTAAATACTCGTGAAGAATAGCTTGATTTTTAGCAGCATCTTTTAAATATCTTCTATAAAAGTTAATGAGTCCAAGGAAAGTTCTCAAATCACGAATTGTTTCAGGTAATTTGTATGACAAAATTGCATCTACTTTCTCTGGAAGTGGCTTAGATCCATCTGGTGTAATCAAGTATCCTAGAAATTCTAGATGAGTTACTCCCAAAGTTGACTTGGAGATATTCACTCGAAGACCATGTTTTTGTAACAGATCAAACACAAGTTTCAAATGAGTTTTATGTTCTTCTTCAGTTTCGGAGGCTACTAGAATGTCATCGAGGTATGGGAAAACAAATTCTAGTCCAAATAAAACTTCATTGATAAAGCGCTGAAAAGTAGATGGTGCATTTCTTAACCCAAAGCTCATAACATTAAACTCAAATAAGCCAAATGGTGTTATTATGGCTGTCTTTTTCCTTATCTTCTTCAGCAATTGGTATTTGAAAATATGCTTTGAAGAGATCAATTTTAGAAAATATTCTTTTCCCCTTCAAAATATGGTGAAAATCTTCAATACGTGGAATTGGATAACGGTCAGGAATGGTTTGAGCATTTAAACGTCGATAATCACCACATGGTCTAACACTTCCATCTTTTTATTCACAAGATGTAGTGGGCTTGCCCATGGAGATTTAGAAGGTAGAAGGATATCATTATCTAACATAAATTTAAATTCTTGCTTGGCTATTTCTAATTTTTTAGAATCCAATTGACGAGCTTTTGAGTAAACCGGTGGGCCTTTAGTAGCAATATAGTGTTTAACATCATGTTTTGTATTAGTAATTAATAAATTTGGTTTCATTAAATCTGGAAATTGTAATAATATATTAGAAAATTTTGATGTTTTATCCATTATGTTAATTTTATTTTCTTGCAAAATAGAAGAAATCTCACCTGTAACATGAAGGTTAGTTATTCCATCTATTAACTGCTTGTTTCGGATGTCAATTAACAAGTTAAATTTATTTAAAAATCGGCTCCCAAGATTCCTTTACTAACTTTGGCAATTATAAACGGAAATAAAAATTCTCGACGTAATCCCAAATCAATATTTAGCACTTTAATTCCATAGGTTGGAATTTCTGTTCCGTTTGCTGCAAATAATTTGTAATCCGATGGTTGTTTATTTTTAGATGTGGCTGGTATTATTGAACAATCAGCTCCACTATCTACCAGGAAGTGCAAATTTGTCGTTCGATCTTTGACGAATAATCGAAATTTGCGACAGGCTTTATAATCTTCTGCAGCAGAATTTGTCGCAATATTTACTGCAGACTGAAGTTTTCCGTATTCCTATTCCATGTACAAGGCGGGCTGCACTTTTCAGGTTTGCATCGAGCACCGAAACGGAAGTGAAAATAACAATATTTTCCTTTGGGGTCGAAACGTTTCCGAGAACGACTTCGGGATTTAGGATGAAAACTATTGCGTTCTTTCGTTCTTGATTTGTGGAGAATGCTGAGTTGACATATTTGTTCCTCTAGGCTTTGAATTCTGTTGAGAAGAAGCTGGTCTCTTGACGACGTTGCTTCACCACAGTCTAAAGATTTTCCAGTTGCAAAAATCTCTGTTCTGGGAGTCATATCAGATATTTTATCAGCCATTACTGCCAATTTGCTTAAATTCTCATCACTGACAACCAAAATATTTTTAATGGACTCAGGAAGCTTTTCTAACCACAAAGTTTTAATTAAATTATCCGAAATATCGGACGTTGCAACAGTTTTCAATTTCTGCAACAGCTGACTAGGCTTCATATCACCAAGTTCAATTCAGTTAACAGTCGTTTTATGCGAAGATTTTCACTTTCTTTAAACAGACTGAGTAATCTGTTTTTCGAGTCCGTGTACTTCGTATCACTTTTGCTATTGACAATGTCCCAAATATTCTCGACGTATTTTGGTTCTAATTGCGATACCAAATAATGGAATTTCGTTTCTTCTAAAGAAATTCTTGATATCTGGAACTGAGCCTCTACTTGGTAAAACCAAATTTCTGGCCTGTCAGTCCAAAACGGCGGTATTTTTATGCTGACGGCGCTCATTTCCAAATTCTTCGAATCTTCGTTAAGCATTATAACAGATGATAATTATGATTAAATTTTATGCAATATTTAAATAAAATTGTTCCGGGTCACCAGTTTGTTATGAACGTTTGGTTCTATAACATTTAAAAAATAGAAAGTTGGTTCAAAGAATTCGAAGAGCACGTTTATTCCATTAGGCTTAGCTGAGCTAGCACCAAAACATTGCAACAAGTCTAATCAAAATATACCGACTGTTGCCAATCGGGTAATCTGAAGAAGGATACAAGAAATTGTTTCCAGATTTACAAATATAAATATAAATACAGTTTGATTACATAAAATACAAAATATAGTAAATTGCAAATGCCTAAATATAAAATTCATTTTAAAATTAATTATTTTTCAAATTATAATGTTCTATAATTTTATTATATTTTTCTTTGTTGAGTTTAATAATATTTGTCTCAACATATCTATTTAAGAAACTAATTCATACAGGAATTTGTTCATGTTTCAATTGTTCTCCTTCGAACATGAATTCGTTCTTTTAGAATGTACTTAATCTCCTTCGTTAAGAAGTTGAATTTTATCATTAATTTGTTCTTACGAACGCCTTAAAAATTTCACTTTATCTGATCGAGCTTCGATTCCTTTTCGGAATGTTCTTAATTGTCTATTTTTTAAAAGTTAAAAAAAGAATTTTTCATTTCTCTGACCTTTGGCTGTAAATTTTTAATGATTAGAATGACCTTAATTTCCTATTTTTAGAAGACGAGATTTTGCTGAATTTGTTCGTAACGTTTGAAAAATTTCTCTTTCGAGCTTCCGATTCTTTTTTTTTCGGAATGTTTTCCATTTCCTATTTTTGAGAAAAGCAAAATTTTTCATGGAATTATTGCTTCGTAAGTTTTAAAAAGTATCTACTATCAGAAGCTAAATATGAATACTTTCTTTAAGTTCTAATGTTTTCCATTTATGCTCCTTCGGACAAGACGCCATGTTTTTCCTGTTTGCCTGGACGCGATTTTGAAAAACGCGCCTTGGCGCCATTTTACCGCGACTTGAAAAACTCTTCGCCAAGGGGTGGGCTATAATAGGAATTTACCGTTTAAATATTCTGTACAATTACTTTCCTCATTCATTTTAACACAAATACAATTTTAAAATAATGGAGAAATTATTCCAAATAAATTGTCTTTCTGTGGAATTTTTCCCAACCATGGGATTATTGTGATGTGAAATAACTCATTATTTTGAATCACATATTTCCTTTCAAACCAAACTTTTAATTTCTACACTATTGCTAATTCATTTTTTTAAAAAAAAATGCATTGTATGTACTGCTCTTTCTTCCAGGAGAGACAGATTCATACTTCTCAATAACTTTAAAAAAATCGTTGCAAAGAATGTTTTTATAGAAAACCGCTTTTTTAATGTTAGGGAAAAATCTCCTGTAACTGAGAAATTCTTCCCTTAAACCGACATAACTGACCAACAACAAACTGCAAGAATTTACCTTACCCTATCCATCTCTAAAATAGAATAGTCCATTTCTGGCACTCTGGAGACTCTAGTGCTGTTGAGGGCTAGACGCTACTGAAAGAGAGCGTTACCTAGGAGAAGTAGGGAATCTGTAAGGATTAGGGGAAAATTTTTATCCCCCCCCACACACAAAATCGAAGCAGGTAGAAATAGCCATCGTGCGACATTTTGACGTCGATAAATCAAAATGTTATTTTTAACGCTTTTTGAGTTCCTCACACCTCGAGCATTCCTCTTCAGCACGGTCAGAGGAAAAGAGGTTGCTTGTCATTGGTAGATGTGTAATGACGTCATTATTCTGGGTTGCCTGGTTTGGCATTATAGCATTTTTCTATGCCCTAGTGGTTCATTGAAACATAAAAGTTTTGTCCCCATTTGGGAGATTGTTTTTCAGGCAGTTTTTTCTTCCGTGTCTTGAGTATAATAGTTAAATTCCCTTGCGTATGAAATTTTCACTGTAAAAATAACAATCTGTTCTTTTTTTTTCATTCACGTAAATCAAAATATTTTTAATGGATTCAATTTTGTAGGAGCTTAGTAAATGAGGAACTCAATTACAAATAAAAAAAATTGTTATATAAGTTTTTAATAATCCATTTACTGTGATTAATAATACTTTGAAAATTTGAAAATGAATTACATGTTTCGAGTTTTATCCTTATGTAAGAAAAAAGAAGTCACTTATAAATAAAGAAAATGTATGTTTTTTTTATAATATATATTTATTGGTAATATTAATGTACATTTTAAAGGTAAATGAATTCGTTCTTATATCAGAATGAATTTGTACAGGCAAGTGATATTTTAAATTATTAGCTTAATTTCACTTTTGTAATTAGTGATTTGTTTTTTTGTGTATATGTATATGTGTGTGTGTGTGTGTGTGCGTGCGTGCGTGCGTGCGTGCGTGTGTGCGTGTGTGCGTGTGTGTGTGTGTGTGTGTGTGTGTGTGTGTGTGTGTGTGTGTGTGTGTGTGTGTGTGTGTGTGTGTGTGTGTGTGTGTGTGTGTGTGTGTGTGTGTGTGTGTGTGTGTGTGTGTGTGTGTGTGTGTGTGTGTGTGTGTGTGTGTGTGTGTGTGTGTGTGTGTGTGTGTGTGTGTGTGTGTGTGTGTGTGTGTGTGTGTGTGAAAGACTCATCTATTCACATTTATCAAAAAAAAATTCGTCTAATTCTCTGTTTCCTTTTAAATTTTAGAATTAAATTTACTACAAAAGTTTTAGTTATTATAAACTTAGCTATATAAATAAACTCATACTTAAATTTTTATTTTCTATCTTTAGTAAAATACTATAAATAAAGTGATTCGTGGCTCTATTGTATAAGAAACACCTCACTGTTCTAACTTTCACATCACATCCATATTATTCGTTCAAGTTATCATCGACACATTTATTCACATAATTCACAATTTTTGCAATTATTTTAGAGGTTTTCTCTTCTAATATGCTCACACATATAAATCTTCATTCAGGGTTTAAATCAAAAGTCCTGAAATAGATTACCACTTGAATCCCTTCATCAGTGATTTGTTATAGAGAATAGTTTGTTTTTATAACAGGCAAGTATGATGAAGAAATTGTCATTATTGGAATTTGGATTCATCTTAAGAAGTATTTACTGATCGGCAGTAGCGCACACAGGAATTTTTCAGGGGGGGGGTCGAAAGTTCACTATTCTTGTATCATGCTCCTTTTGATTTTGTCAATGTTCGGGAACAAAACACAGTAAAAAACTAATTTTTGTATAAATAATTAGCTTTAATTAATAAAATTAATCATTAATAACAAGTAATTAATTAAATTTTAAGTACTATATACTTATAATTATAATCAATCGGAAAAAATAGCAATGGCTTTAGGGGGTCCGGAACCCCCCCCCCTTGTGTGCGCCACTGCTGATCGGTGTTGTCACTCGAAGCACATCAATTTTCTCCTTTCCTAAAGTATGTTCCCTCCTGTAAAGCTACTGCTCGAAAATTAATACTGTAACCCCCCGTAGTTTAAACTCTTCTCATATGAACAGTAGAAAGACTATCGCGCCCTCTAGCGGCTAGAACAATCTTCAGTAATGGCCAAGCTTCGGAACTGTAAGGACGTACGAGCATGCGCTCCGATCCCTTTCAATTCTATTGTAACTGTTAGTTCTCTAGTTATGTATGTAAATGTTTGTTTTGTCTAATAAACGTGTTTAATTAACTAGTGGACTTAATTAAGAACCCCTTCCCCGCGTGTCCCTTTATTTCATTGGGTCACACCCCTTATAATTTGACGCCCAACGTGTTTTTATAGTTAAAGAGGCTTGGCTGTTGCTCGCTATTAATTTTCAGGTTAACCGCTAATGTTCCGTTCTCACTCGTAGAAATGTGCAAGTAACAAATTTTTCAGGTTAACCGCTATTAATCCGTTCTCACCTGTAGAATGAGCAAGTTTAACAAAATCGTTGGATTTATCTTCACCTGAAGAACAAGTAAAGTTTTTACTTTGAATTTTCTTTTAAGTATTATACCTTATAATACTAAATTAACCATTGCATGCCCAAATGCAAATTGGATTTAATATCCTAAAGAATAGAAAACATTCTCTACTGATTTAAATTTAGAACGTCCTGTTCGAATTAAATTAAGAAATCCTTTTTTTTTCTTATTTCAAGAAATGTAATTGTGTAATTTGCTAAACAGCATAATATACAGTTAAATTATATTCAATGTGTTTTTAAAATATACTTCCTGTATTGTTTAAACTAATAAGTATAACGTTGTTTACTTAAAAGCTTAAGTGAGAACACAAAACCAAATATATATGTATTTATATGTATTATTTTCTCTGAATGATTACAGTTCTTGCTCGAAAGCATTTAAGCTGGAAAATTTTTTGTATTGTTATATGCTATTTTCAAAAAAAAAAAAAATATTCATTTATGTGTATAATTTTAAGTGTAAAATGTGCATTATATGTTGAAAGATTTGTCTCAGTTAAATAATATATTTAGTGGTTTAAAAGAAAAAAAGAATATATATATCTCCGTTTTCTCTTCTTGCTAGTATTAATTTTTAAGCTATGATTCATTTATGAAACTGATGAGATATTTTATGCTGTGTAAGCGAAAATAAAGTAGGGGGAAAGAATCTGAGATAGTTCAAGGTTGTATATACGAAACGTTCATCATAACTGAGTTCTATGGAATTGTGTTTCTTTTATGGTATAAAGAGTAAACTTTTCTTTTTGAATACTAATAGGAAATTTTGTTTCGGCTAAGTAGAACTTTTATTTATGAGTACGTATATGATTCTTTTTACTTGTGGTATGATATATTTCAAATGTGTTTTCAGATCATTTTGATGATTTTTTTAACTATAAGTTTGATAGTAATTTTACTTTGATTGTGTATTGAACTTGAAACCAACGAAAATATATATTTTTTTTTTTTTTCATTTTTGTGATTCATGAAGTTTTTTTTTTCAAATTGCATATTGTAAGAAATTGAGATATTACTTTTATGTGGTATAATACTGTATCATTATTTCATTAATAACATTTTGTTAAATTTAATTTAAAGTTCAAAGAATATAAATTTGTAATTAATTTGAAGTGACATTTCACGATGGCCCATTTAGCAAAAGGTCGCAGGCAGGATCTCCTTGAATTGGCGGAAACGCTAGACATATCAATACCAGACAATTTCAAATTTCTTGACATAAAAGACGCAATCTTAAAAGTGAAGGGTATGATGTAGATTTTACTAAAGAATGTTTAAATCGTATTATTTGTGATAGAAAAGAGCTCGAACTGCGAGCTGAAAGAGATAGGGAAAACCAACGAATATTTGAACTGCAAAAACTTCAATTTACAATTGGTACTTCTACAACTGCAGACTCCAATATGCCAAAGTTAGAACTCCAAAAATTACTTCCGATTTTTGATCCAAAGACAACTGATATAACAATTTACCTAAACCTCTTCGAAAGACAATTAACATTTTTAAAAGTACCAATTCAACAGTGGGTGGTATACCTTGTTGGTCTTTTACCAACTGAAGTTTCAAATTTAATCACTAAAGAATCTTTTGCCGATGCTCAAGACTACTATAAAGTCAAACAAATTCTTCTAAAACGCTTTAAATTAAGTGCAGAAAAATTTCGGTCGTCAGATGTTTTCCCGACACACTAAAGATCCTGTGAAAACCTGGCGTGACTTCTACTTTGACTTGCAAACATATTTTGATGGGTGGCTGTAAGAATCAAAAGTTACGACGCTTGAAGAATTGAAAGATTTGATTGTGGCGGACCAAATAAAAAAAGAAAACCCCTCAAGATTACAAAGATCACTTTTGGACCAGTGGTGTAATTGGAACAATCCTCTACAACTAGTGGATAAGCTAGATTCGTATGAAGAAGTTAAAAACATGAGAAATAAAAACAATAAAAACTTTAGCTGGAAACAAAAAGAAATGAATTCCAGTCCCTGGAGAAGTAACTACACACAAAATCCTAAGTTGTCGTATGAACATTCTCTGTCTGGTTTCCCCAGTCAAAGTAGGCGGGAAACCGGGATTCCCAGTAACAGTAGGCGGAATCCCATTTCCAAAGACAGAATACCTGAAAAGAAAATCGTTGATACAAAAGAAGACAGAACTCCTGTATCTTGCTATGGATGTGGTGCTCCTGGAATCATTCGATCAAGATGCCACACTTGCAACCCAGTTCGACAAAAGATGATGCCTTGTCATCAAGTCTGAATCAATCAAACTTTTATAGTTTTTCTAGTGAAAGTAATCCCATTAGTATAATCCAAATTTCCATTTGTGATACAGAAGCAGCAGTTTGTGCTGATACTGGTGCTACACATTCAGTGTGGCTGGTGAAAAATTATACCATTTACTTAAACAAAAGGATTGAATTTTGAAGAGAAAACCATGCAGATGACTCTTGCTGACGGTCGTACTCAAACCACAGAAACACTGACAACTTCTGTAGACATTAGTATTCAAGGAAAAGTCATTCCCACGGAACTATTAATTTTGAAAAATGCTAGAGGTAACAGAACCCTTCTAGGCATAGACTTTTTAACAGCTGCAGGGATCGTCTTAGATCTCCAAAGAAAACAATGGTACTTCACTGAAACGTCTCACAGAAAATATAATTTTGTGAAAGCGCCTCCTAATATCAATGCTCTGCTCACTGTTGACCCTGAACCACATCTTTGTCAACTTCGGAAAAATGAAGGTACTCACCTTTCACTTCCACAACGGGAAGAAATAAATTCACTATTGGAAAAGTATGAAGAATGCTTTCAACCAGGGGGAGAGCCTACACCATTTATTGAACATCGTATAAATACAAGAAACCATCTTCCAGAATGTGCTCGTTTTAAGGCTACAAACCAAAAACCTGCCGGTTTGCTTAGAACTCCAGTCTATTCACAGAGATTTGAAGTCATTGCTATTGATTTATTTGGGCCATTGCCTCAAACTGACACAGGTAAACAATGGATATTCATTGTCGAGGATTGTGCCACGAAGTGGGTTGAGTTATTTGCCCTTTCTCAAGCCAGTGCTCGTCAATGTGCAACAACTCTGATAGAAGAAGTTTTCATGCGTCATGGCATACCAAGACGAATTATCAGTGACAATGGAACGCAGTTTGTCAGTGCTGTTCTACAACAGATTTGCTTTACTTTAAATATAAGTCAAAACTTAATACCAGTTTATTCACAACAATCTAATCCAGTAGAGCGAAAAAACAGAGACCTTAAACCCCGACTTGCAATACTTGTTGGAGATGATCATTCTAGTTGGTATTCCAAACTCCCAGTCATACGTTTTGCCATGAATACAACTGTCTGTGATACTACAGGTCACACTCCTGCTTACCTACTATTCGGGAGAGAGCTACGAACTGTAGACGATGTGGTGCAAGATTTCAAAAGCGTCGTTCACAATGACAATTTTGTTGCCGAAATAACACCTTATTTAAAACGATTTGCAACTATTACTGAAGACATACGAGAAAGAATAGAAACAAAGCAAGATCGACGAAAAAAGCAATATGATAAAAATCGCCGTCCAGTCTATTATTCTCCTGGAGATAAAGTTTGGGTTACTTAACATCCCATCAGTAGTGCAAAGAACAAGAAAACTTCCAAGTTCATGCCACAGCGTGACGGTCCATATCTAATTCTCACCCAAAAGTTACCGACTTCTTATGTTATCGCAAGTCTTGCCAATCCATCTAAACCGATTGCTACTTACCATACTTCTGCTTTAACACCTGTTAAAGACATAAACACTTCTCCGGTAGCTCCACTTCGGAAAAGAGGCCGACCACGAAAGGTTTCATCCACATCACAAAATAAACATGTTCCAAGCCCGTCGACTGCTCCAACAGCAGTTTCCAACAGAACCATCCATCCCTCAACAAGACCTACTACTACAACAGCTAATTATGTCTCCTCACCGGGACGTCGTCGGATCCATAGGGGGAGATTGTAACCCCCCGTAGTTTAAACTCTTCTCATATGAACAGTAGAAAGAAAATCGCGCCCTCTAGCGGCTAGAACAATCTTCAGTAATGGCCAAGCTTCGGAACTGTAAGGACGTACGAGCATGCGCTCCGATCCCTTTCAATTCTATTGTAACTGTTAGTTCTCTAGTTATGTATGTAAATGTTTGTTTTGTCTAATAAACGTGTTTAATTAACTAGTGGACTTAATTAAGAACCCCTTCCCCGCGTGTCCCTTTATTTCATTGGGTCACACACCTTATAATACGAAAATATGACATAAAATTATACGTTTTCGAGCAAAAATAAAAATTAGTCATTAAATTATAATTTCCAAAACTTATTTAGGTTTTGCATACGGCAGTAGATACCTATGGAAGCCTTTTACACGTTTTGAGTGTAAATTATTGGTAGAGGGGACTGATCTTACATTGATTTTCAAATGTAATGGTTTTTATTGCTATGTTAATAAAGAATATTCAATTATTGCGAATTTTTCGATTTATTTTTGGACTGGGGCTAATTTTTTTTTCTGAGCTGCACATTTGGAAACTATTGTATTACCATTCGTCCTAAAAGGGAAGATTGTGTTTAGAATTAGAGTGACGCGTGCATTATATTTCTTAAAATATTTTTGAAGTTTACTTATTTTTATCACACAGAGATCAGAGCATTTATCTTAGAATTTCAGCAATGTTATACTAACTAATACATCAAAAGAATTATAATTTATTGTAACTTAAAAATAAGAAACTAATAAGTTTAACTTCTATCCATAAAACTAATAAAATAACATTTTTATATGAAAGATGAAAAAGTAAGAAATAAGTGTGTTGTAATTAGTCATAAAAGAACAATTAAATACGAATAAGAATAGTCTTTTCCTTACATAAATAAGTTTACCAAGATACATGAATGATTTGCTTCTTGCTGATGCTGATATGTGTAGTCATAATTTTGTCTTATGTCAACTAATTGTTTGCGTTTTACTAATCAAGACATTTTCTAAAAATTCAAAGGATTCGATATTTTATGTTAACGAAAGCAGTATATTACAGTTGGAAAAAATATAAATTTTACATTTATTCATTTGTGTATTTAAAGGATTTATTTTTAAGAACATGCAAATAAATCGATAGTTTACTAATGTCTCATTCAGAGGAAACATGAGGGAAATCGCAATGAGACGGACCTCATTATTTGAATAACAATCACGTAACGAGAATGATATCCGACCTGGAGCCCAGTCGATTATGTTATGACGGCAATGAAAGTACTATAAGCCTTTAGAAAGTTAACGTGTATTAGAGCCCTGCTAGATGATGGAATCGTCAATTGTGATCACTCGGGTACCACAGCTGTAAAAACATGTGGAATCTACAATGTGATACTGTTTAACAAGTGACATTTATTTATGATTTTGAGATATAGTATTAAGTTAACGCCACATTCCTGCCATTTATCACATTTAACTGTCATTGTTAATCGATTATCATAATTTTCAGTATACATAGGAACAATTAGATCAAAGATGAACATTATCATATAATTTTAATCCTTGAAAAATGCTTGGTGTAAAAATCTAAACTTAAGGGGTCACAGGTGTGTTAAATGTCTCTGGAGGTCTGAAAATATAAACAATTTTCAAACAGGTATAATTTCTTTGAATTTAAGTTAAATAATTCGAATCTTTTACACATTACTTATAAAGGAATGGGGCTTCAGAAAAGTATAAAATGTTTAAAATATAATCATAATTTTAAAAATTATAAGCATATGAAAATAAGAAACTTTTCTATAAGAAATATTTATTAAGTTTTACGTCGCGCATACTATTTTCTAAAAGAGTAGGTTTAATTACTAGCTATATAAGTTGATTCATAAAGACAAATGTATTATTAATACTTTGTAGCTACTTTTTATAAATAGACTAATAACTTACATATTTTAATAAATAAAAATAATGCATTTTTAAAAAATATTTAAAAAATTGCAATATTTTACAAATATTTTGAAATACAAAAGCTATATAGTACTAAAATTAGGTATGGTTTAAAGAGTATGATGCATTGTATAATTATATAAAGTTTTATACATCAGAGGCTGATATTTTAGAAAATAGCGTGCGCAAAGAAAAAAATACTTAATATTTATTATAGAATTTTCATATGCTTATGACTTTTAAAATTATTATCATATTTTAATAATTTTTATACTTTTCTGAAGCCCCATTCTATTTTAAATAATACGTAAAATATTCGAATCATTTAATTTTAATTTAAAAAGAATTATACGCATTTGAAAATCGTTTATATTTTCAGACCTCTAGAGAAATTTAACACCCCTGGACCTCTTAATCTTAAGATTCAATAATTATTATGAAATCTAATGCATCAAAACAGACTGAATTATTGAGGCAATGAAAAAAAATGACATGCCAACGGCCATGTTTTCAAAAACTACCTTTATCCAACAGATGGCGTTGTTTGCAACTCGGATGACGTCAAAGCGATAATGTTTGTAAAAAGATAACCCTTCGTTACTATAGCAACGGGGTGCGGTTAAGAAATGATTGACAGATATAGTCGGTTTCAGAATGCATGCGCAGTTGCAGTAAAATAAAGAAACTATTCAAAACCATACGGGGTGCAGTGTCAGCACCTCCTAGACACAAGGCCTGGCTACTGAAATGAGAGAGGCTTGTGACGTCACATATAGTAGGTATAGAAATCCCGCCTGATTCGAAGTTCACTTTACTCGCCTACGCCATTTTGATTGTTGCTCCTGTACAGTTCGCTGCTTTCTACATTTTTATTGCAGATTTTCAATTTATTTGTGACGATTTTGGATGAGATTATAAAAAAAAATCAGTTGAACCGAATTGCAATGGCAATTATAAAGATACTGGGACACGACAAGTGTTTGGATTCCCAAAGGACAAGCCGGTTCCGACAGCGGGGCTCCTCCAGTAATGTACATTTTTTAAAAGTGGCACCATCTATCGGTAACAATTGAAACTATTTTTACTTCTATGATTTTCCAAAAGTTTTTTTAAAACTAATTCAAATTTCAATTACTTTAGAAACGAAAATTACGCGAATTAACACATAATTATATATTATGTTTCTGGAAAATTGGTTCATTCAGGAGCATAGCTGAGAAATAAATATATTTATAGTAACGTTTATATAATGAAAAATTAGTTATGCACCACTTCAGCTTATAATTAATTTTAGAATTAGAAATTTTGATTAAAAAATGTACATTGATTAAAACTAAAATTATTAATAGACGCGATTGCTCGGAATATAAATTTATTCACTTTGCAATTCGAAAGTTATAATTATTTTTAAACTATTTAGGAAACTTAAAAGTTGGATAAAATTTGAAAAGTAAATATCAATTATAATTCAGAATAAATATGAAGTTATTAAATTTATTTCTTTTAAAATCTGAACTATTTAATTTGACTTAATCTTGATTCTTATCGCTGATAAGTTTAATAAAAATCATTTTTATTATTGTTTTGTCTCAACACAATAAACAACACTAGTAGTGGACTGTGATCTCTTTTAATTTCTCTCTACTCCGTACACTACCTCTAGGAGTTATTGTTACACACACATTGAAGTTTTTTTTTTACAAGCAGCTAGAAGGCACTGTTCATTAACAGAACTAACATACCACCCCACATTGCACTGGTTTCACCATGCAATCATTGTTACTAAATTAACATTCATATTTGTTACATCTAGAACACTTTACACATTCAACACTTTACAATTCTCAAGAAATACAATTACATAAATCATTATATAAATGCAAGATTTCACAAATAACAATATTTTTTTATACAAATACAAAATCACTTTACTAACAATGAGCCAAATTTACACACCACCAATGGTACACTAAATGAAAAATTCAAATTATATTTAAGGATCTTCCATTGGTAAAACACAAATTTTTGATATGGCTCTTTTACATGTACTATACTGAGTTTTAATTTTAACAACACGAACTTTTTTATCTTTGGCATAATACAATTCTACGATTCTACCTAATGCCCATTTATAGGTTGGTAAATTTTCTTCAATTATTAAAACCAAGTCTCCAATTTTAACGTTGTTTTTTTCAAACATCCATTTTCCCCTCTGTTGTAATTGATTCAAGTAATTACGACTCCAAAATTTCCACATTAATTGTACTATCTTAGTTATTTTTTGCCACTTTTTGAGATTACTCTCTTTACTTTTTGTCAAATTAGGCTCTTCTAGCGAATTTAAAGACCTATTAATTAAAAAATGAGCTGGTGTAAGCACTTGGAAATCATCATCATTGTTTGATAGGGGGCAAAGCGGTCGAGAATTTAAAATTCGCTCAATTTGTACAGTGACCGTAAGTAGTTTCTCGTACGTTAAATTAATTCCATTCACAACTCTTTTTAAGTGATATTTACATGACTTTATGGCCGCTTCCCAAAGACCTCCAAAATTGGGCAACCTCGCGGGGATAAATTTCCACTCTATTCCTTCTGCTGCTAAGTAATTAGCTAATTTTTCCTCTGGTTTTCTGACTATTTCAAGGAGTTTTTTAATTTCATTGCTAGCTCCGACGAAATTTTTACCATTGTCCGAAAACAGTTTTGCACATTTGCCTCTTCGAGCCATGAACCTTTTCAACGCGGCAATGAATGCTTGGGATGTTAAATCTGATACTAACTCAATATGTACCGCTTTAAACACAAAACACACAAAAAATACAAATATACACTTTAAACAAATTTCCTTTACGTTGTCCTTTACTTTTAATGAAAAAAAGGACCAGAGAAATCTACTCCTGAACAATTAAATGGATAATCAGTAATAGGTCTCTCTTTTGGCAAATTACCCATAATTTGAGTTGACACAACTGGTTTCGCTTTAAAACATACAATACATTTATATACAATTTTTCTGCAAATTGACCTACCATTCAACGGCCAAAATTTTTCCCGAATATGATTCAGTAAAGATACAGTTCCCACATGTAAATATTTCTTATGAAAATATTCTATTATTATTAAAGTTAATTTATTATTTTTTGGTAAAATTATCTGGTGCTTTTTATTAAAACTTAACTCTAAATTACACAATCGTCCTCCTACTCTTAAGACACCGTTGTCATCTAAAAAGGGATTCAATGTCTTTAACTTACTGTTTGGTAACACACTTCCCTTACTTTTAAGATGGTTAATATCACTGGAAAATTCTTGCTCTTGCACTTTTTTTTATCAGAAATGTTTCAGCTTTCTCAAATTCTTTTGTTGTGAGTGGACCAGCCACTTTATTTATTCCTTTTAAATTTTCCACGAACCTGAAAATAAAACTTAATACACGTAAAATAGTTATATAAGTATTGCTTAGATTAAGAAGGTCGTTTAAAAAATCACATTAACATGAATATTAAGCACCGATTGAAAGTTTTCAATTTGTTCATTAACACAGTTTTTCAGTTCTGAATTATATTCATCTAGTTTCTCTCTACAGTTTATAGTTCGATTGGGATAGTCATCACCTGAAAGAAATATTTGTCCATTAAACCATAAGTTTTGTTGCAAAAGTTTATCAGGATCGACTCCTCGGGAGACTAAGTCCGCAGGATTTTGATCAGAGGGTACGTGTCTCCATAACTGATTAGGATAGAGTTCTTGTATCTTGGCAACCCTATTTTGAACAAAGGTCTTTAAGTCCATCGGTTCCTTTCGAAGCCACTCCAAGACGATCATCGAATCCGACCAAAGATATAATTCAGCAGTTTCTAGTTGTAAAGCAGCTACAAACTCTTTTCACAAGTTTTGCCAATAGCACTGCAGCACACAATTCAAGTCTGGGAATTGTCAGGCTTTTAGTAGGCGCTACTTTCGATTTGCTTGTGATTAACCGAACTAAAGTTTCACTCTTCAAATTTTTAGATTTGCAGTAAACTGCTGCACCGTAGCACCGCTCTGAGGCATCAGCAAAGCCATGGATCTCAATAACTTCTGGAAAAGCGACAAGAATACGCCGTGGTATCTCTATATTGTTTATATTCTCTAAGGATATTAGGAATTGATGCCATTCTCGATATTCTTCAGCTGGCAGAAGGTCATTCCATTCCAATTTGCTTCTCCACAAACGTTGGAAGAAAATCTTTGCTTTGGAAATTACTGGTGCCCTCAGTCCAACAGGATCAAAGATCTTGGCAATAGTAGACAAGACGTCTCTTTTAGTATAAGAACTGTCCAAACAGACTTTCCCTTTAATCAAAAAGCAATCTAGGTTCGGCTTCCACGACACTCCTAACGTTTTCATCTCTGTTAAAGTTGCAAAATTGTAATTCTGTTCAGGATCTGGTGCCAATTTCTCGTGATTGGCGCAAAGTTTATGCAATTCCATTCCAGCACTTTTCAAAATTCCTTTTAATTGTTGTCTGAGAACAATTGCCTCCTCTAACGTTGCAGCACCACAAAGGACATCGTCCATATATAAGTTGTTCCGTAAAACGGAAGCTGCCATAGGGAAGTTAGCCTCTTCATCCATCGACAATTGGGTTAAAGTTCTCTGTGCTAAGTAGGGAGCACTTACAGTGCCATAGGTAACAGTCGAAAGTTCGTAAATTTTGGGTGATTCATGTTCACTTTCACACCAAACGATTCTCTGCAGATTACGCAGTTTAGGGTTAATTAATATAGTTCGATACATCATTTTAATGTCTGCTGTAAATGCATACGTGTAAGTTCTGAACCTGAGCATTTGCGCATATAAGTCCTCTTGTATCACTCCTCCATTATATTGAATGTCATTTAAAGATATTCCATTATCAGTTAACGAAGAACAGTTAAAGACAACCCTAAGTTTTTTTGTGGACTTTTCTGGACGATAAATTCCATGATGGGCAGCGTAATATGTGATTTCGGGTTCAGTTTCGTTAGTCACTTCCTTCATGTGACCCAGTCTTTCATAATCTCTTAAAAATTCACGATATAAATTTAAGTAATTTTCATCTCTAGCTAAGCGATTCCACAGCGATCCCCAAGTCGTTTGAGGGCTATGTCTTTCGAATTACCCAAACACGAGGGTTCCTTTTTTAAGGGCATAGATACTACATATTTACATTCTTTAGTTCTAAAATGAGTATTCGCGTAATGTTCCTCACAAATTAGCCTTTCTTTATTTTTAACTATTGGTTCCGCTACCTCCTCTGCTTTCCAAAATTTTTCTAAATTTTTATTTAAGTCCTCATCACGAATCAAGTCACAGTGAACCTTAGTTTCATTTATTGAATCTAAATTACCCGTTACAATATAACCAAATACGCTGTTGACTAACAGTAATTGCGAATCTTTTATTTTAATTCTTTCCGGTTTCAATAACTCATAAAATATATTTGCACCTAATAATAAATCAATTTTGCCAGAAACATTAAAATTAGAATCCGCTAATTCCACAAAATTAGAAAAATCAGAATTTATCTCTAACGTTTTCTGCGAAATAAAATCAGTGATTTTTTTAATTGCGAGCATATCCAACTCCCTTTCGAAAAATTTATTTTGATTAGAAATCGCCACTTTAACACACCCATTGACAACCATAGAGGCATCATTTAAACACGAGATTAATGTTTTTATTCTTTCGGTCTTAAGTTGTAATTTATTCGCGCACTCATTTGAAATTAGACAAGTTTCACTTCCCGAGTCTAACAAGGCCCTAAATGTCTGCCATTCTGAATATTTATCTTTCACAAGAATTAAAGCAGTACTCAAAAGGCATTTGTTATTAAAACATGCCGTTGCCACGATTTGTGTTTTGTCTACTTTCGGAACGAAAGATTCAGCATTTACACTCAAGGCGAATTGTGGTTCATCCCGGTTAACCTCTGTCGTCGTCTGCAGGGGGAAGAAAGAATTATTTTTCATTTCTATGGGATAATGTAATAATTTATTATGCGGTTTAGAGCAGAAACAATTTTTTGATCGACATCTTCTAACGCTGCATTGAGGTGAAAAACATTTAAAACAAAGTCTATTATTTTTAACAAAATCTACCCTTTCGTTTACAGAAAACATTTTAAATTGTGGACAAAATTGTAAGGCATGAACTTCATTATTTTTACACAATACACATTTATAATTTTTTAACTCGGATAAAAATACATTCGATGCATCTCGCGGTATTTTAGCATTAAATTTGTTTTGTTTATTATAAAACGCTTGGCATTTTCACAAAAGGGCTTAGAAAATATCTCATTCTTAATTTTGCCTCTTTCGATGACAAATATATATCGCACTCACGCCCTAACTCATGTGGTTTAAAATATTTTTCTCCCTGGTTTATGCTCATGTGAATTATTAATTCTTTATCGAGTGTGTTCATTATTTTATCCGATGCAATTAACTCACACAATGATTTAAAATCATTCACATTGCGCAGCTGACAATAATACTCAAATGTCGCGCATAATCGTGATGCAAATTGTACATAACTCTCTGAACTTATTTTTTGCGCTTTCTGAAATTTATTATAGCATTCTTGCGGTGTGGGGGAAAATTCTTTCAAGACTACATCTTTAAGCTTACTATAATTATTTAATTCTTCTTCGGAAACATGAACTAGTAAATTATTAACTCTTTCACCTAGAATATTTAAAAGAATTTCGCCTTTAAATTGTTTGGGAACCTCTTTTATTTTGAATGCTTTTTCAAGCGACTGGAAAAATAAATTATATGATTCCTCTCTTGAAGGTACGGGTATTGTTAAAGTTTTCACGGACTTTAACAAAGTCTCAACATTAATATTGGCGGCAGTTTCAAAAACACTCTGATTTCGAATATCGGAATTTTGAGGTAAATTCTGTTGCAGAAATACTATTCAGTAGGAATTAAAGATTTATTAAGTAAATAAAATTCTAAGCACGAAGCACACAGCAAGCATTACAGTAGAAAGGTAAACACTAAAGGTGTTGCCAGATGTTTAACTAGCAATACAACAAAACGATTACGATTAATTTGATTATTACAATACTCTCCCTAAATCAAAATAATCTGACAATATTTAAAAAAGGTACATATACATACATGTAAATACACTAATAAAATCAATCACTTAGAATACACATGCTACAAGAAAAGAAAATAACATATTATTAAATACACAATAGCAATGTTAATAGTATAATATATATATGTATACATGCATTAATTAATTTCCAAAATTATACATTCCTAGCATTAACTTTAGTTTTAAAAATCTATCTTTAGCAAGAGGTTTAGTGAGTATATCAGCAGCCTGAACTTCACTACTACAATTTATGACATTAAGTTGCTTATTTTCATATTGTTCTCTTATAAATTTGTAGCGGATGTCAATATGCTTGGTCCTATTATGGAACTCTGGATTTTTCACTAAACGGATGGCACTTTGGTTATATATTTGAAGACTAGGAACAGAAGTCACACAGCACAATTCTTTTAAAAGATTGTTCAACTAAATTGCTTCTTTTGTAGGTATCAGGTTCTATGTGTTCTGCCAACAGAACAAAGTTGTCAAATTTGGCTAGCATCTTTAATATGGACCTGTCACGCAAATTTCTGCAACTCTGCTCGGCTAAGATTTCTTCTCTTTCTCTATCTTCATCACTAAATGGTATCTCCTCTATTTCTTTTTCCACACCTGGGTCTGGTGTTTGAAGAGGCTTCTTCACTATTTCCAAATCTGAGTTTTGAATATCAGAAGATACATCAGGAACACAACTGGATTTTTCATTTTGAAATATCACATCTCGACTCAGGATAACCTTGTTCTGATCTTTTATCCATATCCTATAACCATCTTTTTCACCACTGTAGCCAACAAAAACTCCTTTGACACTCTTTTTGTCCCATTTCCTTCTTTTTTGTTGAGGTACATGGACAAAGCACTCCGTCCCAAATACACGCAGGTGATCTATACTGATCACTTCTTTGGAAAACCACAGTTCATAAGGACTTTTGTCTTTAACTGATGTTGGCCCTGTTCTGTTCAACACATAAACAGACGTGTTTACTGCTTCTGCCCACAGTTTCAAAGGAAGATTTGCAGCATAAATTATAGATCTTGCACATTCTACAATAGTTCTATTTTCACGTTCTGCAGCTCCATTTTGTTGAGGCGTATAAGGCATTGACATACGAGAAGAGATTCCGAATTTTTCAAGAATACTCTTCACTGTTGAATTTATAACCTCTCCTCCACCATCACTTAGCACCTCCTTGACCATATGCCCAGCATTTTTCGCTTCATTAAGAAACGTTTCAAGGCACTTAGAAACTTCACTCTTGGACTGCATAAAAAATACCTGACGGAATTTGGTGTAATCATCTTTGAAACAAACGTAGAATTTAGCACCACCTAGAGACTGTTGCTGCATTGGACCACATACATCTATATTTATCAAATCTCCTGGTGTTGTAGCCCTTTGTTTCCTTGTTCCAAAGGGACGACGACATTGTTTGCCATAACAACATCCATCACATATTTTGCTGTCTTTCACATCACTTTTTATTTGATATTTTCTCAGTACATCCCTAACATGAGCCTTGTTTTGATGACACAGTCTTTCATGCCACAATTTTAAGGATTGGTCTGCTGAGGCAACACATACTTCAGCAGATATTTCTGGATGAAGAACACGCATTTCTAATGCATATAAGCCCTGCACAGTTCTTACACCTTTCATGCGTACTCTGTGGTCTCTCAAGAGGGAGCACTCACCTTTTGATGCTTGAAACTTGAAACCCTTTTTTAAGGTTTGGCTGATGGAAAATAGATTTCTACTGATGTCAGGAACATACCACACCTCTGTCAGATGATGCTTCTCCCATTTGTTATTGATCCTTATTTCAATATTTACAGTTCCACACACACACACACATGTCCATAAGCCATAATTGCATTACTATTTCCCACATATACTGGCTTAGGTGAGTTGAATTGAGTGTCCACAAAATAATTTTTGTGCTTTGTCATGTGAGCTGATGCTCCACTGTCGGCAATCCACACTTCACTTTCTGGAACACCTTCCACAGTACACACAAAAGCATCACCATCAACTTTTGGTTTGCTTTCTTTCTTCCAGGAGTCCTTGGCAAGATGACCCGGTTTACGACACACGTAACATTTCCTCTCAGGTTTCTTGAAAATTTTCTTCCTAGCAGCAACCAGGGCTGTGGAAATTGCTGACTTGGACGGTAGCCACATTTCAATAAGTCGAAGTCTTTCAGTCAATTTATTGACGGATCTCTCCTCTATTGGTACCGACTCCCACACACTCTTAAACTCGAAGTATTCTGAGGGCAGTGTGGACATGATTCTGCTCATCAGCAGAAGATCCGGCAATGTTGTCTTAGCAACACGCCTTAGCTCATCATTTAACTCACTGAAGTTTCGCTGCAGCTTTGCAATATGGCTTACAATATCGTCCTCCAATTCTTTATCATTGTGGAAAAACTTCTCCATTAAACGATCCAGCCGTTGCCCGGAGCTCTGTTCATATACCGACAGCAACTTTTCCCACACACAGTTAGCTGTGTCGCATATCGATGTCAATTCGGCGTTACTATCGTCCATATTGCCCACAAGAATCAGTTGGGCAAGGGGGTCATCCTTAATAAAAACTTTCTGCGCTTTCACATGTGCGGCAACCACTTCAGATGAAGCATCGGCCGGTAAGCTTGGGCATTTCCGATCTCCACACACAACATCATGCACATCGTGATGTCGCGACAAAAGTTCGATTTGCCGCTTCCATTTGCTCCAGTTGGCAGCTCCTACAAGCTTTTCAATATGAGCTTTAAATTCCATCTCAGTCTGTACACGTGCTTAGGCTTAACAAAAACACGCGGTATTTTACTTATAATTTTTTTAAAAAAAAACTTTTCACGAAGACACTTAAAAAATTTTAGCGATTCCTGGGCCCATAACCTGTTGCAGAAATACTATTCAGTAGGAATTAAAGATTTATTAAGTAAGTAAAATTCTAAGTACGAAGCACACAGCAAGCATTACAGTAGAAAGGTAAACACTAAAGGTGTTGCCAGATGTTTAACTAGCAATACAACAAAACGATTACGATTAATTTGATTATTACAATAAATTCTTCTGGATATTTGCAAGCTCTAATTGCTTTTGCAATTGCGCTAATTTAATTCGTTCAAATTCTAATTTAGTTTCACTATCCAATCTCTTATTTTTAATTTCCGCCAAAGCATAATCGATTGCAGATTGAACTAACTCTTTATCCTTTTTGTAAACGTCACTATTTACAATTAAGCTTTTTAAGTCAGCGATTTTTGCTCCTTCTGGTACAGTTAAATTTAACTCCTCTGCAACGATTTTTAGCTCGTCTTTCTTTAATTTATTTAAAGACATATTTATGAATTAAGGCCACTAGTAGAAGGATCAATTAATTGCACATACCTCCTCAGATCGCTGTTTCACACCGCTCGCTAGAGTTTCGGTTTCGCAATCGATCTCTATTCACACTTTGGCCATCACTTTTTTTTTCACTGTGAATTTTGATAATCCAACGGTTTCACAAATACACATATCCATAAGATCGCTTAACTTTGGCTCGTACTGACCATGTTTTGTCTCAACACAATAAACAACACTAGTAGTTGACTGTGATCTCTTTTAATTTCTCTACTCCGTACACTACCTCTCGGAGTTGTGACAAATCTATACGGAACTTTATCACTAACCTTCTGAGTCGTCCTTTTTAGGGAAATTTAATTCCCTACCTATTTCCAATCAACTCCAAAAAGCGGACGGGATTCCTTGTTATATGCAGATTAGATAAAGTATTTAAGTCAAACGGAATAGTAAAGTTAGAGCAGTAGGAGATAGAAGCAGAAAGTTATAGTGAAGTTAAATTGAAGATTTCTTGTTGGAAGATTTAATGTCAGATAAAAGCTGAGCTGAGCTGAGCTGAATTGCAGAGAGGTAAATATTAGTCTTATATATTATTGCGAATGAAATTAAAATTAAATGTTCAATAAGAACATAGAATACAATTCTGGGATCTCTTATTGTGGTAATCTCTGCGTGATCGTTATTTAATTGTTAATTAATTGGATCATTAATTCATTAAGTTAATTTAAAAGATATTACCTTTAAAACCTCATAATACTAGTTAGATATATTTGTTAATAAGTCTTTGATTCTATTTGGATAAGATAACCAAATAAAGAAAGTTGTTTATAAAAATGGCTACTGGTTCTTACATGACTCCTATTTATTCTCGTTCTCAAAGTGAGGTCCTAGGAGATCATCACAGAGTTATTGTTACACACACATTGAAGTTTTTTTACAAGCAGCTAGAGGGCGCTGTTCATTAACAGAACTAACAATTATGTAAAGCAATGAATATATAAATTTATCAAATCTGTAGTCCTAAATTTGTTGATTTGTATAATTATTATAAGGAAAAAAAACATTTTTTTTACTTATACTTTTTTTTAAAATGAATTCTAATTCCAATTATTTTAAAACAAAAGTTATGTGCTTTAACACGAAATTGTGTTTGAATTTCAAAGTTCCTGAATAAATCTGAACATAGCTGAGAAATACTTAGGTTTATTGTAATGTTTATATTGTGAAAATTTAAACACCAAACATTTCATCTTATAATTAGTTTTAATATATTAAAAAATTTTAATAAAATCATTTATATTGACTAAAACTAAAATTTATAATCATTAATATCAATTATCTTGTTATAAGAAAATTACATTTAAGATCTGAAAATAATCAAGTCTCAAAAGTCTCGGCAATAAAGTCTACAGATATATAATATATTTTATATTTATATACAATAATGATTGAAATTTTAAGAATGTGGGCAAAGAAAAGCAATCTTATATTATAAACACAGAATTATATAAACAAGACAGAAACAATACTCTTTACTGCAAATAGAGGTGCTAACAATATTATTATAAAAGTAAGCACATATTTAGTGACAGCAGAGATAGTTAAAAATATCAACCATAAGAGCAAGTAAATATATGAGACATACCAAAAAAGAAAGAAAAAAAATCATCAAACATCACTCTTTTATTTCTCATTATTTTATTACAAAATGTAACTTTTTTAATGTATTTAAATAATTTGGCATAGTGGGGGAGAAAAAATACAACATATTATTAAAATATAGTCAACATGAATGCACAAATTATTGTTTTTCACTTATATGGGCCGATTTCATCAACAAAAATTTATTTGTTAACTTCATCTTTTCTACAGCTGAAGGTTTTGTCAATGCTAATTTTCTTTTCTTTTCTGTGCTGTTTTTTTTTTTGTGCTTTTAAAACGGAACTGGGGCTCAATTTTTTTTATTGGCAGGTTCTTTATTTATGTTTTTTGACTTAATTTCTAAATGAGAATTGTTGCTATTTAGTGCTTGCAATTTTATTGTTGCTTTCTGGACAATCTTGATGGTTTGTTGTTGCTTATTAAGAGACATTTGTAAACAGTAGTAGTATTACCGTGCTAGTGTCTGGATCACTTGTAACTGGCTAGCGCCAGTATGTGGCTGAAGAATTGTTCGCGAGTATGCGGGGTAACTGGCTAGCGCCAGTATGTGGCTGAAGAATTGTTCGCGAGTATGCGGGGAATGAAATGTTATTGGGTAAGGTGTGTTGTCTGGGTTGAAAGTGTGCTAGTTTCTGGATCAGTTGTGACTGTTTATAGAATGGTTTGCCAGCATGAGGTCGGTGAGGGGAGGTAGAATTAGAAACTCTCTTGGTAGGAGAGGGAGTGTGGAGAATGAAGCGCGCGTGTGCAGGCGTGCCTCTCTGTGAGATGTGTGTGGGCGTGATGAAACGAGATGCGAGAGAGGAGAAATAAAAAATGTTCTTTAAGAAAGCTCTTTTTTCGTTCGACTACGATGATGGTTTGCTAATTAGGAGAGTGTTCGCTTTCAGTGATGATAATAAAAACTGCTGGGTATTCTTTCGAAAGTCATTTAACGGTGGTCTTCATGGTGTTAAACACGTCATGAAGAAGAGCAGTAAAATCTGAAAAAAAGAATGGCATTTAGTTTATCTACATTTAAGCTGTTATGTTTGATTGTCTCAAGTTTCATAGCCATTTCTCTTATCGCAAGCTTAGCGCTTCCTTGTATTTTTCGCGACGATAATTGTCGGTATACGGATCGGGTAGACTTAACTAACTCGTCATGTATCTATTCAGAAAATTTAGGTAGAAGACTATATTTTCATATTTGTAAGAGAGAAAATTTAAGAGTGTACGACATTCGTTACTTTTGGAAAGAGGAACCGAATGTTATAAAGCCTCAAATTATTGGCGTGCAGCTTAGCGAAGCTGAATTTGGAAAATTGTGTACACAATGCTTAGTTTAAAGCATCCGAGCAGTTGTTTGATTATAGGTCCTAGCCAGTCTGGTAAAACGTCGCTGGTTCGTAAAATGATAAAGAATAAAATTTATGATCAAGATATTAAAAATATAAAATGGTGTTATAACTACTCTTCTCCTTGGTTCTTGGAAGAGCCAGGTATAGATTTTGTCGAAGGCCTTCCTGAAAACTATGAAAACGTCGACTTAATAGTAATTGATGATTTGATGCATCGACTTAATGAACAAATATCAGAATTATTTACGGTTGTATCCCACCATCGAAACATAAGCGTGATACTTTTATTACAAAATTTGTTTCCGAAATTTAAACTAATGCGAGATATTAGTTTGAATTCTCATTACATAATTTTATTTAAGAACTCCCGTGATATGAGTCAAATCAATTGTTTTGCTCGTCAGTTATACCCACGAAATTCTCAGTTTTTGACCGACGCTTATATAAAAGCAACGACACCTGCTTATGGTTATTTAGTTGTGGATTTACACCCCACCACACACGAAGAACACAGGCTCAGAGAGAGTTTGTTTCCTGATGTACATGGAATTTACTGGATTTATCGCCCGAAATGAATAGGTTAAAACAAAATTATGATTTTTTGAATTTGCTCGCGAAATCACGACCCAAACAAAGAAGAATACTATTAAAAATGCGACTAAATCACAAATATTATCTCTGAGTGAAATATGTTTAAATGTTTTAGCGGGTAATATTCCTGTGGACATAAAAAAACTACGCAAATACAAAAGTTGTATTAGAAAAATAGCATGTCGAAAAACGGCTTTGAAAACAAAGAAAAGTACACTAGTTAAACAAAGCGGGGGCTTCTTACCTTTAATTTTGCCCGCAGTAATATCGGGAATAGCAGGGTTGATCGGCAAAGCCATTGGTAAAAGATTGTAAAAGGTTTCAAGAAGTATATAAAACAGAACACAAAGTCGGAACAAGCTCATTGAGAATTTTGAAATCATGTCTAAAAGAATGGCGCTGGTCCCCCCGGAATTTTTGATTGGACATCACACACAGAAGACAGAATTACGATTAGAGGATGAAGTTTCTAAGCTGTTAGATCGAGAACAATTAGCGGACGATCTGAAAGTGAAATTATTGAGCCAGTTGCTCATTCGATATCAGAACATTGCGCGCGAGCCTTCGGGACCGGTTCGAGTGAGTATCGTCGATGAAAACGAACATCCTAGAGCGGTTGCTTCTCAAAAGATGGGTGAACAATTTGGGGATAAAATGCTCGAAAATGTGAAAGCCGATGCGGAACTGGATCCCATTCTGAAAGATATTATAACATCTTCTCCTCGCTCTTATGTAAAATATATTCCTTCTATAGTCGAGAAATTAATAACTCGTGGTTATTCTTGGAATAAATATGGGGAGATGACGCGAGATAATCTTCCTATAAAAGACTCGCGCATTGTCGATTTTTTCTCATACCTTTTGAGGAATACAAGAACACAAACAGAACCTGAGCATTTTCAAATATTTTTAAAAGCAATTCAAGAAATAAATATCCCCCACAGCTGGGTGGCTAATAAAAAATTGCTCCCGTTTTTAAAGTATAAAAATGATAACAGCTCGATGAAAAGAAGTGTTTCATCTCCTGAACTAGATGAGGGAAAAGTTGTTATGGTAGGAGAGCATGGGGGATGGCAATCACCAAGTCGAATGATAAAAGAGTGGAGGACATATTAGAGGATATATACTACGATGTTCAAAATCCTGCCTCATATGGGGAGTGAAAAAACTCGCTAAGGAAGCAAACGTTCCTGTAAAAGTAGCAGAAAAATGGTTGATGACACAAGATACTTACACACTTCACAAACCAGTACGATTCAAGTTTCAACGTCGAAAAACTTTATCCTATGGGATAGGAGATTTAATTCAAAGTGACTTAGTAGATATGTCGAAATTTTCTCGACAAAATAAAGGCATAAAATTTCTTTTGACTTCGATTGATGTATTTTCTAAAAAAGGCTTATGTGCAAGCCCTTAAAAATAAAAGTGCTAATGTGGTCTTAGAGGCCTTTCAGAAACTATTAAAACAGATAGGACCTATAAAACATTTGCAAACAGATCAGGGGAAAGAGTTTTATAACAAAAAACTTCAAAATTTATTTACAAAAAATAAGATTAATCATTACAGTTCACATAGCGAATACAAAGCTAGCGTCGTGGAGAGATTTAATCGCACTCTTAAAAACAAATTATTTCGAATTTTTACGCATAGAGGATCCTATAAATACATCGATATTTTGTCGAGGGTTTTAAAAAGCTACAACGATAGCATTCATCGTAGTACATCTTTCGCTCCCAACCAAGTCACTTCGAAATTGGAACCTATCATTTTTAGAAAACTATATGGTTATAAAAGAAACTTTAACTACAAATTTAACATCGGTGAGCAAGTAAGAATATCGAAAAGCAGAAAAACTTTCCAGCGCGGCTATTTACCGAACTGGAGCGAGGAAGTATTCGCCATAGTCGAACGTTTTCCTTCTAATCCTCCAACGTATTTTCTGAAAGATTTTGCAGGGATAAAATTAAAAGGCCGCTTCTATGAAAGTGAACTTCAAAAAATTCACAAAGGTTCAAACTCTTTTGGAGAATCGAAAAGGTATTAAGGACCAAAGGTATTGGTGCTAACAAGGAATATTTTGTTAAGTGGAAAGGTTTTGATAGTCGTTTTAATTCTTGAGTGAGAGCAAAATGGATGAAAGGATTTCGGATTTCTACCTAACTCTACCGAGTAATGCTAACATGGACTACTTCCCCAAAAACACGCAATCGTTTTATAGAACAAAACTATCTCACCCGCTATTATTATTTGGTGATTGGGAAGTTGCTCTTTCGGAAATTTGTATTCCACGAAACTGGTTTAATATTGGTAATCATAATAACTTTTATACTATATTATTAGAAGAAGAAAGAAAAATAATACAAGAGGAACAACCATTTGAAATTAAATTCAAGTACGGAACAAATGATCCTGAAACGTTCTTTAAATTATTAAACAGGAAAATTGCTAATCATGTTGGTGAAAACGTGAGGTTTTCTTTCAAAGCTCACAAAATGGAAGTCGAACTGTTTCTAGGAGAGGGGTTTGAAATACATTTGCAATACACTAACTCTTCGAATTTTTTACATCTATTAAGTTTAGAAAATCATGACACTGTTATAAATATTTCAAAAACGTTTGCGTTTCAACCGCCTCTACAATTGTCTAATGATTTCAGTTTTGTCATAATGAACACAAATCCATTGAGCGTGAGTGAGCATATTATCCCCGTCATACCACATCACAATGAGAATGTTATACCCAAAACACCAAAACAATTATTTGAAGTGTTTAGGGAAAACATAAAATTATTACGTTTAGAACATCTAATCCATTTCATTTATAACGACATCACGAGCGAGGTTGACATCCATCTTGCGAAGAATATCGAAGTTCATTTTCACAATCTTTAGGTAAATCGCTACTAGAAAAACTGAATTTAAAAAATGATATAATTTTGCAAGGCATCTCTTCGTTCAAAGTAAACAGAGCTCATCCCATCGATAAAAATGATCATTTTAAAATAATAGTAAAGGAATATTTCGAAAAAACAGACATCTTTAAGCAAAGACATGATCTATTCCTAAATATTGGAATGTATAAAACAGAAAAAGAACTGCTCGAGGCCTTTCATTTCGTCACTTTAACACATTTACAAAATTCCCACGTAGCTATCGAAGTTCCCTCGCATGTTAAGCTAATTCTCGGCCAGGGTCTGGCTGATCTATTGGGGTATAGCGAAAAGGAAATGACGAGCGGCTCTTACATCGGAAAATATCCAATGCAGTTAAATGCAGGGATCTCTGAAATATTTGTATACAGCGATGTGGTAGAGTCTCACCATGTTGGAGACTCTTTTTCTCCTCTGTTGCGGATAATACCGTGTTTGAATGAAAAAGACGAACAGATAGTTAAATATTATGACAAACCTCTTTATTTCCCAATAAAAAAAGCATTTGTAGAGACAATTGAAATTGATCTCCGAACCAGTTCTGGTGATAATATTATTTTCACAGGAGGAAGAACGTATGCAGTACTTTCGTTTAGACGAAAAGTTATATAATAACTAAGCCTTTAAAAAATTGCTCATTCTCTTACTTTGGACAAGACACGATGCATCTGAGTAAAAAGGATTGTGAGTTATACTATCAACATCAAGTCGGTGGAAATTATTTCCAGGGGTCGCCCTATCAACGAGGATATGGATTTTTTGGGGATCTTCGACGTTATATAACGCCACTAGCATTGCGAGCGGGGAAATATTTAGGAAATCATCTGCTGCGAACGGGTAAAAATGTGGTACACGATGTTGCCGGCGGAACTTCGTTTAAAGATTCGGCTCGTAACCGCTTACGAGAAACTTCGAAACAAATTAAGGATGATTTTTTTCGAAAATTACAAGAAGGAAAAGGTATAAAAAGACGTGCGAAGAAAAAAAGGACGCATTCGAAGGCAAAACGACGCAAAACGCAGACAGAAGATATTTTTTCATAATGGATGAAAAATCAAATATTTGTCTTAAAAGTGAGCTGGATTTGTTTTCCACTTTGCCAACGCAGCTAGCGATAGATTCCTCGTCTTTCGTGCAAATTCATCCTCTGGCTTCGCTGAGTGATAGCGGCCCGCTCGAATTTTATATCAGCGGGAATGGAGAGCATTATTTAGACCTAGCTCATAGCATTTTGCATTTGCAGATTAAGATTTTAAAAAAGAATGACAGTGTTATAGGAGACAATGATCATGTTGCTCCGCTCAATTATATTTTGAATACGATGTGGTCAGAATTTAGTGTTTTTTTAAATGATAAACAGATTGCCAATCAAAGCAATTATTCTTATCGGTCTTTTTTTGAAAGTTTGCTTTTTTCATCAAAATCAAGTCAAGATTCTTTCTTGTCTTCTGCACTGTTTCACAAAGATACGGCCTCAGCTCATGATAATGTGGGTGCTACTAGCACAAATGAGGGGTTCCTCACCAGAAAATCTATTTGTAAAACATCTAAATTGGTTGATTTAATAGGAATCCTCCATTATGATTTAGCAGCACAACCTAAGCTTTTAGTTAATGGAGTTAACGTACGAATAAAATTAGAACGACAGAAAGATCCCTTTTCTTTGATGGCGTCCGGAGATAACTACAAAATATGCCTGAAGTCTGCATGCCTTTTCATTCGAAAAATTAACGTAGCAGCCTCTGTTGTTTTAGCACAGGAAAAAGCTTTAGAACTAGGTCTTATTAAAATGCCGATAAGACGCGCAGAAGTTCGATCGTTTGCTCTTAGCAGCGGATTACAATCTTCTACGATTGCTAATGCGTTTATAGGCCAGCTTCCTAGTCGCCTCATTTTAGCGTTCGTCTCAAACGAAGCTTATAATGGAAATTTCGGTAAAAATCCGTTTAATTTCCAGAATTATAATTTAAATTACCTCTCCGTATTAGAGGGATCAAAAATGATTCCATCTAAACCCTTCCAGCCTAATTTTGCTAATAATTTATATGCGCGTAGTTACCTCAGCCTTTTCACCGATTTGAATCGTTTTCATAATTCGCAAAATATAAATATTACCTATGGAGAGTATTCTAAGGGTTATACAATGTATGCGATTGACTTAACTCCGGATATGGCAGGCGGTGAAACTCATATGAGTATTAATAGAACTGGTAACATTGCTATTGATATTAAATTTGGCGTTCCTCTGCCCGAGACGGTTAGTTTAATTGCTTATGCGGAATACAGAAATACGATAGAAATCGATAAGGCACGAAACGTTTTCACCGATTTTTAAAACAAGACGCGAGAATGGATACTTTTACTATTTGCCGCTTGGCGTGTAGTGATTTTAATATTAAGAGACGTTTCGGAGGAGTATTTGCTTCGGATGATTTGCCAGAACAAAAGAATGAATTTGTATCATTTATAGTAAATTTAGACCCTAAGAATCTTCCTGGCAGTCATTGGGTTAGCATTTTCTTTCGACCTAATGTAGTATTTTACTTCGATAGCTATGGTCGTCCGCCGACAAACAAAAATATACTCAAGTTTTTAAAAAATAATTCGATAGAAATTCTTTATAATTCAATTTGTTTTCAAGATTATTTTACCAACACTTGCGGCTATTTTTGCTTATACTTTCTCTGGGTATCAAGTAGACATTTGCCTCTTCTCGGATTGGACGAATTCAATACCCAAAAAATGAGATTTTCATCAAACGATTTGCGAACCGAAACCTAAAACTAGGCGGTTGTTGTGTATCCTACCTTAGTAGAGGACGCCAACTCTGTCGCGCCCTTTCAAACGTCGAACATTCTCTGCGATAGTAGTTTAAAAGAGAACTCATGCAAATCATGGAACGTTATGGATATTTGATTACCGACTCTAGCGGAGCGTGTGTTTATCAAATACATAACATTTTATACAGAGATATAATAAACTGCGTGAAAAACGCTATAGAACAGAAAAACGATGATGGGAATTCCATTTTGTATTTTAGAATATTAAATAATTCAGATATTGTCAAGTATTTGCACACTGGGAAGAAAGATATCAATTACTCCTATGTCTATTTGCACCAATTATCACTTTCCGAACCGTATTATATCTACCAAGGAGCTAACAAACTTTATAAAGATCTACTTCAATGCATTATTGATGTCAAAAGTACGGAAACGAAAGTTCCGGATAGTCCAAGCCATCGAGTGAAAGTGGGATACCTGAAAATACTCAATGCTGATGAGCTGTTAATCGATCTGCATGCACCAATGTAGGAAAACAAGATATTTTGTATTTCTTTAAATTTATGTAAAAACTTGATTATGATTTATATACAATTTATATTAGTATGAATTATGTATTTCAAATCATTCAAATCTAGTATGTTTTGCGAATACTATATCCTGTAAGCTTTTTAGAGTGATTTAATAAAATAAAGTGTTTTTTTTAAAAAAGAAATAGTTTGTCTGTTTGTTTTTAATAAAGCATCATGTTATAACATGTTGCACACGTGCAAGACACGAATACTACATCATCCTATTTAAAAATAATTGTTAAAAATAATAAACTTCGTGACTTTTAAAAGATACAACTCTGACGAATACACATTGCAAGATTACTTTTTTCTTTAGATCATGTATAAAAATATTTTTGCATAGGACTTTCTTCATTTCGTTGTTTGCCATGGAGCGCTATGGTTATCTCATTCTCAGTTCTGCTAAAACATATGATTATATCCACTACGAACTGTCTCCTAATATCCTTGATTGCCTGCGGGATGTTTTGACGGGCTCGAACCTCGATGAGGAAACCAAAAAACGAATTTACTATTTTAAAATCCTGAATAATGAAGAAATTGATGATTTAATACATAAAAAGGATCAGAAATACAAATTTGGAAAGTGTTGGCTCCATCGAATGACTCCAAACAAGAAATGTTCTGTTTATGGGCGTGAAAACAGTCTGTATTCTAACATTATAGACTGTATCGAAACTGACTCTCTTTGCCGCTCGGAAAACAATTTTTCAAACAGCGATTCCTTTAAACATGGTTTTTTCCAGATTTTAACTGATAAAGAAATCATAAATTTGTTGAAAATAACAATTGAAAAAAATTCTTTGTAAGCGAACAAAGTGTGTTTTGTAAAATTTACGATTATTCTATATATTTTTAAAATTTTTTATTCTCGAATATTCTGCTGAACTATGATGTATTTTGTTGAATATCTGCATCTCCTGTCTTTTTAAAAAAGTAATGAAATAAATAAATCTCAAAAATATATATGTGCTCGTGTGTGATCATTTTTCTTCATGTTTATTTTTTTTTTATTTACGGTCAACTTTTCTAAAGATTTGGATGCATAGAAAATTATTCTTAAAATACGAACACACACACCTGGACGGAAAATATTCAGGGGGTTGTTCAAGCAGAAGAGGGATTGCGCTAGGAGAGGTAAGAATCGCTTGAAATAGCTAGACGAAAGAAAACGCAGTAGGAAGGAGATGGGGTTAGGGCAGGAGGTAGGTAAGAAACACTCGAAATAACCTCAATATTTAAAAACATGAGATTTTTGAATAAATAGTTCTTCCGTCGAAGTCGCATTCATTCCGATTCCAGCCAACGAACGAGATCTTTTTTCTCCGCTCTCTTGGATATTCTTTTGCAGAAGTCGTACTTATCCCGATTCTCTCATCAACAAACGAGATCAGTTTTTCTCCGCTCTTTTGGATATTTTCTACCAAGTCTTTTTACCACAACACCATGAATAACGGTAAGTTATTTTTTTCTTCTTCTTGTTAGGAACTTTTTTGAGTCTTCAAATCTTAGAGATTATTGTTAATTTTAAACCTTTACATCTAGATAGAAAACGTATGTTCGACTTCGCTGACAATGATGAGGATGACTTCCTAATTGCGACCAAAAAACAAAAAAGAGGCTGTGACAAACCCAAATACGATCTAGATCTTTCAACGATCGACGGCGGAGCGGAAAAAAACATTCCTCCCTATGTTATAAACTTGGGGAAAGGCCTTCTGTTAGAAGTAAAATGTTTTCGGGGTAGCTATTATGTTGGCCTATCTAAAGTTGGGGAGGCCGGAGAGGTGAAAAATCGGTTTAATATACCGTTGATCCAGCTGGATACTTTTCATAAAGGGATCGAGGCCATGATGGCGTACGTAAAAGACTATCGATAAAAAAAAAATTTTTGAAGTTTTTCCATATGTTCTAATTTTCGATTGCTGCGTGTGTGTGTGTTTTAGATTAGAAGACTTTTGTCTGCATTGTTTGAAACTCTTTTAAATCCTTCGATAGATGTTCTTATGTGATTCATTGTAAATATTACTTTCATCAAATATTTTATGTGTGCATGTTATTTTTACAAAATATTTTATGTGTACGCGCATGCTATAGATTAGAGATTTTTTGTTCTTACATGTTATGAAAATATTGTTGAGAAAAATTAGCATTACAAAAGAAAAGAATTTGTTAAAACCCCTCGCATTCTCTTATGTAGGTTCAGAAATATGATTAATTTTCAAAACTATAGATCTTCTTTTCGGGGTTTCACAATAACATATCGTGCGGTAATTAATTACACTGACCCCCATACACTTTTTCGTGATTCTAGGAGATCGATTTATAATATTTTAAATTCCAACATATTAGCCCTACGGATTCGTTTAATCATTTGCCTAAGTATAATATTTACCAAAACAAATGAACAAGGCGAAGAAATCATAAGTACCTTCTATTTTTGTAGCAATGCTGAAAGAATTCTTTCCCATATTCAAATATTACCAGCAGTCGATTCTGCTTTTTCAAAAATTTTCAATGCTATCGATAATTTTATTCGAAATGGTAGCGGTTGGCAAATAAAAACTATTTCTCATATAGATTTACATATCGGTAACTATCGTAACCCCAGAGGTGGATGTGGTAATGTTTCTCTACCCACTAAGTTAAAAAATAAGAAAGCGATTCTCAACATAAAATGTAATGATAACAAATGTTTTCTTTATTGTGTTCTAGCAAAATTGTATCCATCACATATAAACTCCACACGATCTTCTAAATACCAAAAGTACTTAAAATATCTTAAAACGAATGATATAAAATTTCCAATGACAATAAATAAAGCGGGCAAATTTGAAAAAATAAATAATTTAAGCATTAACGTATATGGTTGGGAGGAGAATGAAGTTTTTCCTTTATACGTTAGCCAACAGAACAAGCGTTGCCGAGTCATCGATTTACTTTACTTTCAACAACACTTCTTTCTCATCAAAAATTTTGATAGGTTCATGCACCAAAAGAATGGAATTTACTTTTACTGTCGGAAATGTTTAAGTGGATTTTCCCGAGAGGAAACTTTAATCTCTCACAAAACGTTATGTAATGAGATGAAACCCCAAAAAATATCCATGCCTAAAAGCACAAAACTAAAATTCACTAATTTAGCAAAAATGCTTTATCACCCATTCTGTGTGTTTGCAGATTTCGAATCTTTAACAAAAAAATTCATACCGTATTACCTTCTTCCCACATAAGTTATAATTCGATAATCGAAAGACATGAGGCAGTTAGTTATACAATTATAGCAATTGATGCGGAAGATAATATAATATTCCATGAATATTATGCAGGTGAAAATGTTATTCAAAATTTTTTAAATACGCTCAAAACCTTATCGGAAAAAATTCTGCAAAAGATGCGTACTATTATGCCGATGGTGGAAAATCCTGAGATCAGCTACGATAAAAACACATGCCACATTTGTAAACAAAAATTTAAAAAGGGTGATATACGCGTACGAGATCATTACCATTGGGGTAGTGGATATATCCTTGGATTAGCTCACCAATCATGTAATCTAAATTATCGCTCGACTTATTTTGTACCCGTAGTTATCCATAACTCTCGAAATTATGACACACACCTCATATTGAAAAATTTACCACCAAATTTTGCTAAGATTGTGAATATTATTCCAATTAACATGGAAAAGTTTACAATGTTTTCCTTAGATGCTCTAAAATTTATCGACTCTTTTCAATTTTTAGACTCTTCTCTTGATGTTTTAGTAAACAATTTAAAGACATCCGATCATGAGTTCAAAATTTTCGAAACATTTTTTGGAAGTGAAAAACACAATCATTTATTAAAGCAGAAAGGTATTTTCCCATACTCATATTTAGATTCGCTAGAAAAATTAAATGAGCCGCATCTTCCATCTCAAAGAGATTTCTATAACATCTTAACTAGCACATCGATAAGCAATAAAGATTATGAACATGCTCAATTAGTATATAAAACTTTTAAATGCAAAAAATTAGCAAATTACTTAGAATTGTATCAAAACGTTGATACTATAATGCTAGCAGAGGTTTTCACATCATTTAGAAGAAAAGCAATGCGTTATTACGAACTCGATCCTATACATTTTGTAACCAGCGCGGAGCTAACTTGGAACGCAGGTTTGAAATTCACTAAAGTAGAATTACAACTCTTAACAAATGTAAACGATTATATTTGGTTCGAATCCCAAATGCGAGGTGGAATTTGCTTTTTAGGTAAGCGACATGATAAAGCAAATAATCCTTATGTTGTAGAAACTTATAATGAGAAAAAACCACACAATTATATCGTAGCCTTAGACGCTAATAATTTATATGGTTATGTAATGAGCCAGCCTCTGCCAATCGGTAATTTTTCGTGGCTAACTCCAGAAGAAATAAATGATTTTAATGTCTTTAATTATGATCAAAATTCTAAAGTAGGATTCATTATAGAAGTAGATCTAAGATGTCCAAAGCACCTACAACTTAAAACAAATGATTTACCTCTCGCACCAGAGCATTTAAACATCACATATGATATGCTATCTCCTTATTCAAAAAGACTTTGCGATAAATTTAATCTTAGGCACACTCTTCCCAGTAAAAAACTAACCCCCAATTTTTATCCAAAGAAAAATTATATCACACACTATTTAAATCTACAATTTTACATCGACGAGGGTATGATTGTTGAAAAATATCATAGAATATTAGCGTTCAGTCAACGCCCCTGGTTAGCGGAATACATACACTTTAATAACGAAAAAGAAAACAGGCAAAAGACTAGTTTACTCGCACATTTTGTAAAAAATTAAACAACTCTTTTTTCGGTCGTTTGATGCTTAACCAAAGAAAAAAAAATATCCGTACGAGCTTCGACTACTGAAAAGGATTGTAAAAATAATCTCGCAAGTCCTTTGTTGGAATACTTCGAGCCCATTAATGAAAATTTAACAATTTTTAAAATGCGGAAACCCAACTTAATTCTTGATAAACCTATCTATGGAGGTTTTTGTATTCTAGAGCTTTCAAAATTGCATATGTACAAATTATACTATCATAATTTTAAAAAAATATATCAAGATCGGAGCGAACTTCTTTACATGGACACAGACTCATTGTATCTTTCGATTCAAACGGAGGACATATTTTCAGACATGAAAACAATTTTTGCAGATATATTCGATTTTAGCAATTATCCCCCACATCATTTCCTACACGATAACTCAAACCAAGGAAAATTAGGTTATTTGAAAAGTGAAGCAATCGAACCGATAAGAGAATTCGTGGGGTTAAAATCTAAAATGTATGCTTATTCTTTTGGTTCGAGCTGTAAAAAAAACTGCCAAAGGCATAAAAAAGGCTACTTTACGAAATTTTACACTAGATAGTTATAGAAAAATTTTGGAGGATGAATCCTTTTCAAGACAAACACAATGTTCTATCATTTCGAAAAAACACGAACTGCATACGGTGATACAAAATAAAATCGGCTTGTCAGCATACTATGATAAAAAGTATCTAGCAGATGATGGAATTCATTCTCTATCGTATGGACATTTTTCAGTAAATAACATGGTTGATTAATTTTAAAATGCTATTTTTCTCAACGCCGTATTTGTAACAAGTTTCATATTTTTGTACGAGCAATAGCATGCATGCTCCAAACTATTCATTATTGTCTTTTATATTCTGTAACGATTTCTTTTCTTACATATACAACTCTTTACTTTGTTTAACACACCCCATTATTTTTTATTTTATACTTGTATTGTCTACTTTGTATAGTATGTTTTCAGTGTGACATTTAGATTTTGTTCAATAAAGATTGGGCCTACCTTGCGGTGGCCTGAAGGTCCCTGGCCATTGTGTATCGTGTTTTCAATATTCGAATCACATGGCTAGTGATTCTTCAGGCTGTTGAATCAGCTAGGATCTAAACTCGAGATCAAATGCTCGAGAATCTCAAGATCTTGAAATTTTTGACTGATTGAAATGCTAATTCTTTTGATTATATTTCCGAACTCGAGAACAAATGCTCGAGAGGTTGTCGGAAATTCAATTTTTGAAATGTGATTGATATACCAAAACTCTTTTGATTATATTTCCGAACTCGAGAAGAAATGCTCGAGCGGTTGTCGGAAATTTAATTTTTGAAATGTGATTGATATGCTCAAAAATTTAATTTTTTTTTTGATTATATTTCCGAACTCGAGAAGAAATGCTCGAGCGGTTGTCGGAAATTTATTTTTTAAAATGTGACTGATATGCCAAAACTCTTTTGATTATATTTCCGAACTCGAGAACAAATGCTCGAGCGGTTGTCGGAAATTTAATTTTTGAAATGTGCGTGATATACCTAACTCTTTTGATTATATTTCCGAACTCGAGAACAAATGCTCGAGCGGTTGTCGGAAATTTAATTTTTTGAAATGTGACTGATATACCAAACTCTTTTGATTATATTTCCGAACTCGAGAACAAATGCTCGAGAGGTTGTCGGAAATTTAATTTTTGAAATGTGATTGATATGCCAAAACTCTTTTGATTATATTTCCGAACTCGAGAACAAATGCTCGAGCGGTTGTCGGAAATTCATTTTTTTGTAGGTCTTCCGGAGTGAAGGCCTGCAGGATGTTCCCCGCCATAATACGTTTATTTATCATTTCGTTTATGGCGTGAGAACATCTTACAGGCTAAATAATGTAAAACTACTTATCGGAGAAACTTTGACAACAACCAGTAGAAGTATCCAATACAGGGTTCATATTCACAGCTAACAAATTCTAAGCCAAGACTTATCCTCGGAGTTAAAAAGGTAAGATCCCATCTCCATAACAAACGAATCATACTAACAACCGATTCTTTAAACAGTTACAAGTGATCCAGAAACTAGCACGCTTTCAACCGAGACAACGCATCTTCGCCACACCGTACTGGCAAACAATTCTTTACCCTCATGCTGGCAAACCATTCTATTAACAGTTACAACTGATCCAGAAACTAACACTCTTTCAACCCCCGGACAACACACCTTACCCAATAACATTTTATTCCCTGCATACTGGCGAACAATTCTTCAGCCACATACTGGCGCTAGCCACATACTGGCACGAGCCAGTTACAAGTGATCCAAACACTAGCACAGTCACAACTGATCCAGAAACTAGCACACTTTCAACCCAGACAACACACCTTACCCAATAACATTTCATTCCCCGCATACTCGCGAACAATTCTTCAGCCACATACTGGCGCTAGCCACATACTGGCGCTAGCCAGTTACAAGTGATC